>JABASD010001791.1:0-34407 GCA_019776165.1 Pogonognathellus flavescens
TACCGCCTCAAATGGCGCCACCGGGTTTAGTAACTTGCCGTCTCTAAATTTTCTATCTTGACCCGCCCTAGTAGTACACTACTCACTCGAGTTCGCCCTGATAAAACACAAAAAATATGTGATCATAAAGGGCAGATCATGAAAGCGGTTCTGGATGGAGTCATAGAGAATCTCGCATTACAGACCGTTTTGGGGTTCCATAAAACATCTGATTTTATGAGGAGGTGTGCGTTAATGATGTTATAGACAAGCCGTCGTAACTATGCGCACTTACGTCGCACTAGGCGTGACGTAAGTGCGACTAGTTACGACGGCAATACAATAGGTAATTTAAAATAATAGCAGTTAAATTTTTTTTGAAAAATTTTTATAAAGAAATTAAATTTAATCTATATATTCCTTCTTTTATGTAGACGCCGTGGATAGGGTTGAAACTAATGATATTAAAACGTGGAAATATCCAGACGTAAGCACCTTTCGGAAATATGGCCCAGTTTCCAAAACAGATGCGACTATTATCCAACGGAATAAACAAACGCCAGTCAAATGTTTTGGATGTAAAAAGGAAGCGGACGGGACTTACCCAACTTTCGGCGGGGAAGCCTTCCGTAGTCACTTCAAAATGCACCACTGTTTAATGATGGGAACTCTCGATTACCCCTATGAAGATTGCGATAATTCGTTTTCTAGCAGTCGCGAATTACAGCGTCACATTTCGGTAGGTTTAATTGTAGTACATTTTATTATGTTTATTATGTGTTGTTTTATTAAGTTAAGATAATATTTAAATTTATTTGTTTAGGGAACTTATAGGTCCGGACTTCGCAAGAATTTTAAAAAGTGGTTCATGAATACGTGTGGTTCAATAAAAATCCTGAAAATGTTACAAAGATACGAGGCATATGAAAAAACGAAAAAAACCAAAGCATTACGTCTGACAAGATTAAATAGAAAGGACAAGGCGCCAAAGCGACTTTCATACATTTTATTAAGTGCCCACCAAAGACAAGCAATGGATGAATACTAAATGATTCAGCATCCTGTGTATTTGTTGGTGGTAAAAATGCGAGGCGTAAGTTTTCATATTCATGTTCGAGTCTTTGCTGCGATAGCTTAAAAACGGTACATTGAACCCATCATTCGTGTTTGTCAAATATTCAAATACCAACTTCTGTTCCGGGTATACGAATGGCGCTGCAACATATGGGATGTTTAAAGATGACATAATGCAAGCGACAGAAGTATCAAATATCGAAATTATATCCCTCATTTGATCCATCACTGTTTATAGCGTTAGCAGTTTTCGTTCTTTTGATGGGGGACACACTGTTAGCTTCAATGGTGGCTTCTTATACACTAATACTGAAGGTTTTTGGTACAAACAGGTCCTGTGGGCTTGCTTCAGGGGTAATGATGGTGTGATCTCTAGATTCCGCTCTGGGAATAAAAGTGAAATGGCATTGTAACTGCGCTGGATTTTTGGGCGCGGTGTCGGATTCTCTATTTAACTCGTATTCTACTGAAATCTATTCTCTATCAATTCTATTCTATTCTACTTAAATCTATTCTCTATCAATTCTATTCTATTCTACTTAAATCTATTCTCTATCAATTCTATTCTATTCTACTTAAATCTATTCTCTATCAATTCTATTCTATTCTACTTAAATCTATTCTCTATCAATTCTATTCTATTCTACTTAAATCTATTCTCTATCAATTCTATTCTATNTGGTTAAAATTGATTGTTTTGGTTGTTTTGGATGGTTTTACTGCTAGTGAATGTCATGAAAGCGATATCGTCGCTTAAAATAATTATAACTAGCAAAACGGGCCCGTAACAAAAAGTTACGGGATCTAGTCACCGGCGTAATTACCTGCAGAGTTCAGAGTGCGGTTTGCTGTTTTGAGAGACGTTTGTTTATTTGTTTACAATTAGAAATGTTCTAGGTTGCGCTATAACTTTTTTAAACTGCAGACAGACTTTAGCGTACCAGTATGAGAACGCTTTTGCCACTTTGGATCACGGTAGAGACTTGATGGCTTTAATACCGACACATGCGCGCAGTGGATTGATGTCACCACAAACGGTTAAAGATATTCATTATTTGGGAGGCTAATCACTACCTCGTGAGGTCCCGTAGGACTGCTTGATGTTAGCTTTATATAATATCATTAAAAATCGCAAATTATTTGGTAAAGTTAATTGGATTTGGTGTTTACTTTGAACTTTATCAGTGTTCATGAATAAGAATAATACAATGTCAAAGAATTGACAGCTATAACAATCTAATAATACATTTTATGACACATCATGGTATTATAAAAAAAAAAAATTCTTTGTCGTTTTCTTATTATCAATCTACTTCATTTGCATTTTAAAATCTGTAAATCATTTTACTGTAAACAATTAAATGTATCGAGTTTTTATGGAGTTGGAAAAAGGTGAAACCTGTAAAATTACTTAATTTATATTTACATCATATTATAAAAATCGCCATTTTGACGTTATAGTATTTGTCATTTTTATTTTCCTTCTGAAAACAAGCTATTAATTAGCACTAGCATATACTGTATTTTGATATATTATACTTATGTACTTCATTAATCATTGTTACTAGCATCATCATTACATTTTTACCTGCGGCTAATTTCCTTATATTATACTATTTCAGTATAAAAGTGTGTATAGTTTTCTACTGATTATAAAATGAGCAAACACAACACATCATAAACAAGATAACAGTGTGAAAGAGATAAATAAATGAGTAACCGTCTAAGCGAATTGAGATAAAGGACATTATAATTATTATGACCAAAAATGGGGCTTGGACCAACACTCCAGTCCAGAATACAAACACATAAAGTTACCGACAATATTTACTTTGTGTGTTCATGCATGGGGTTTAGATTTGCAGCTTAAACCTCTATATACGTTACCTTTCTATACCTAATACTCATACTGATCGTCATACGTATTATATGAAATATGGTCAGTATGCAAACAAACTCTTTCCTCTGTATTCTACACTCTGCTTATTATGATAATGATATTATATTATGAAATTATTATAAATACTATAGTTCTAACTGTGAAGACTGTAAAGTAACCAAAGCCCTTAATTTCTTTGTATGAAAATTCACTCATGTGAAATACAAATAATCAATTTACAATCAATTAGCTTATAAGGTACACTATTAATATTTATATGTAACATTATAAGTAGGTACCCATATCTTAGCGAAGCAGTCACAAAGTCTCAGCTTGCCTTTTTATGTACACGCTCTATTTACACACATTCCAATCCAACATTCACACATATGTAGGTGCCTAACCTAAAGCTAAAGGTAATAAACTCTAAGCAAGCTATGAAAACTGGACATGCAAATGGCAACATCTAATTAATTTACTTAAAAACTTTTTCGTACATGTGTTAATAATATTATTCGATACGTTTACACTAAACATGTAAAAGAAAATGTTTTAATGTCCAATTTTCGGAAACAAAGGAATGAAGCATCCATAAACGATGTAAACGACAGACCATTAATAGTAATTAGCTGTTACTGTATGCTTTTAAAATGACTTACAGATTTCATAAATGATGGACTTGATGCTGATGATGAGTTAGCTGGCTTTATTCTGTAGAATTACTATATGAAGCAGAATATTACGATAAGCAAAGTAAACAGACAATCAATACCTTTTTGGTCATGCTTATGGTTTCGTCAACCAAACAGGATTGCAGTTTTTAAAGCGTAGCCGTTAATTTTCAGAATCACTACAGAAATACACACAGGTAAGTGTGAGGAATGAATGAGAAGAGAATTACTACAACAATCTCGTTATCTCAATACTACTAAATCCTAACTTGTCAGTTGTGTCATGATTTTTTGGAGTCATTCGTTACGCATATATTTTTGCCAAGGAAAAATAATAACGTTTTGTGCGGATGAGGTGAACCTTCCTCCCCGATTATTGTACTCAAAGCCAAGCTCCCTGTACCAATTCAAACGGCAATGGAGAACATTTTTACATTATTATTAGCGATGACATCAGCTTATTATGTTTAGGTATTATTGGCAGGTATAGCTATAACTGTTAATACTAATGGAGGAGTATAAAGTAAATTTTTATCTAAAGGGCCAAGAACTGATGAGATAATGGTTATCTAAACACGAAAGACCAAATACGCCATATATACAGGCTAAACCATTTTTACTCTCGTTCTACTTTCTCTGTATTATTCTACATTTACATATTTTTCTGTGGTAGTGGCGGCGTTGTGGAATTCATGGTTAGTTTTTTATAGCCCCACCCCTGTTGATGTGAAAAATTACTGGTTCAATTGAAATTATTTTATTCTTGGAGGAATTTTCGCATTGGAGTCACAAACGCTAAAATGGAACTCACTCATCATGCCTCAACTTTTACAAAACTACTAAAACTTGTAAATAAAACTTTTTCAACTTTTTTAACGATTTAATTCACATTTCCCTGCTAAATAAATTTCTAGCTAAACGTTTACTTGTGTGTGCATGTGAAATACACTGTATAGGTAAATGTAAAGATAAATATGAAGGGAGAAATTTTAATTGCGTTTATTTTACTAGATGATCAACATTATAGTGTTAGTGTTGTATCGTAATGGCGATGAAGGTTACTACATGGGAGCTTCATACAACAAAAACCATGATGCAGAAGCCTTGGCTGCTGGAATTTACATTGGATTCCTCATTTACAATTTTGCAGTTTTGATTTGCTTAATTTTCGATAGCAAATCTGTATGTCAGTCAATCACGGTAATTAAAAAATCCTAACATGGAAAATATTCATAAAAATAAATAGTTTGTGTTTAAATTGTAGAAGATGTAATTTTTTTGCTTGTTTTTAGGAAACAGTGATGAATTTCACAGGTGCCATTCTTTGGATGATCACCGGTGGAGTCGTGATTCAATTCTGGCTACGTTTCATTCCTGGAAATCATTTTACGCAGACAAATCCAACTCCGGTGGGTGTAGCAATGGGAGCCCTTTCAGTTATACAAGCCTCAATATATCTTGGAGAAACTGTGCTATCATACAACAACTACAGATCCATGTAAAATTCAGACAAAACTGAAATTCTATATGAGAGAATTTCCTGAAATTTTTGAAAAGTAATTATTTAAGAGTAATACCTAAGTAATAATAATGAGTGTATTTTAATATTTCTTATTCAAGACATTGAGCACTGAACAATTACAGTACGTGTTAATGCTGTTCCATTGTTTTGTTAAAATAGTTCAGTTATAAATGTAGCGTAATGATAATATGTGTTAGTAATAGTGCAGAGTTTTAAATGCAGTCACACAATTGATAAACAGAATGAATGTACCACAAATTAAAGAATTGAAATGAAAGAGTCTTTACTTTTAAGCTTTACAAATACTTAATGTCTCATTTTTTAGTTTGTAAATAATTAAATGCATTTATGCTTAGCTAATCTTCTGCTAAAAATGTAATAATTTAAGTATTCATTAATTTCTTGTTACAAAATTTATGCAGGTGTTTTTCTGGCGTTATTGGAATTGTCTGTGCTTTGACGATAATTGTACTGCACATTGTGCACATTAACATTAGAACCTGTGTTAAAAATAAATTCGTATTTAAATTTACCCTTGTATATAAAAGATTAAAATTCAATAAATCAGAATTGTTTCTGTCTCTTGAAAATAAGAGTTGCGTGATTTTTTAACAACATAAAGATTTCTCTTTGGCAAAGAAAGGTTGTACTTTTAGCTTAATTGCAGTGTCAACTAAAAATGCTCTTAACTGTTTGATCCTCCGAAGAGTTTTGATTTCATTAAATGGATGTAATCGAATAATAAGAAGTAATATTTTAGGGGTCGATAGCCCATTAAATTCTACACAAGATTCATGCATATCCTTGTAATTAAAATGCACCCGGGTGAAAAACGAATATTATCTAATATTTGGGGGAGTAGGGAAACTTATCCAGTTAATCCTCGGTTTTGACCGGTGTATTCATAATTCTCAAACTATTATGTCATCAATTAATATGATTTCACATCTTTTTAAAATGATTCACTCAAAGTTGGATGACTAATATAAATAAAAGTACCTATACTGCATCTGATAAATTCGTTTTGCTATAAAACACAAAAATTTTCGGAAGTCCGTTTTTACATGATGTGAGATTTTAATATAAGTAGGTATAAGTAGATAATATAGGTTTATTAGTAGATTATATTTGATATAAGATCAATCATATTGTTTGCTTTCAATTTGTAATACAGTGAACGTTATGTAAAGTAAAGCAAGTATCACCTTTGCACCAACACAGTAAGTATAAAACATTATATAGGTATACTGTATACGAAACGCATTTATCTGTGTAATTCCATAATAGACATTACATACATACAAATAAATCCTGAATCATGGCCACAGTACATAGAAGGTAAAAATTATTACATTAAACGTGCGTTACATCAATGTTTATCTCGAGGGACAGGAACTGATGAGATAAGGCTATCTAAATAGCAATGACTAAATACGATCCATATATTCCACAGGTAAAACGATTTCTGCTTGCGTTCTACTTTCTGCACAGCCTCCATTTACATTTACAATATTTTCTGTAAACTGTTGGATTGGAATTCATGGTTATAATTTTTCGTGCCCCACCCGCCTTTGTTATTTCTGAAAATTAGTTCATCCCCTGAATTGTTGTGACCAATTTTTGTACACAAGATATATTCACAATGGCTGTACTTGACTTTGCTACAGTTGTGACAAAAATCGTGAAAATTGTAAAATAAAATATTTTAAATTGCTCAGTATTTTAAAACAAGAATTACTTGGAAAATTAATTATGTTTGGATTTAATTTGTAATGTTTTAGGTACTGAACATCATAGTGCTCGTATTGTACCGTAGTGGAGATCAAGGATACTTTTTAGGAGCATCGTATAACAAAAATCACGATGCAGAAGCCTTGGCTGCTGGAGTTTACATAGGATTCCTCATTTACACCATCGCTGCTTTAATTTCAACCTTTTTCGATAAAAATTCAGTGAACCAGTCCATTACGGTATTAATAAAACAAATATTGTGACAAATCACAGCTAAATTGTATTTGCAAATATTATGCTTTGCCAAATTGTTTGCAAATATGGAAAATATGTTGAAATGATTGTAATGTAATATTTATAGGAAATTGCAATGAATTTCCTTGGAGCGGTTCTTTGGGTGACAACAGGAGGAGTAATGCTTCAATATTGGCAACGTTTTATTCCTGGAAATCATTTTACGGAGATAAATCCTAAGAAAGCAGGATTGGCCATGGGGTCACTAACAGTCATCAATTCGGCTGTTTACCTGGCTGAAACTATTCTGTCTTACATGAACTACAGAAATGAATAACTTAACACAAATGGAATTTTTGCGTTTCTTTACATTTATTTTGTTTCAACCGTTGTATACTTATTGTCTGTTTGTATTAAGAATGAAGGTATTTATGTTACCACTTTATTGTTTTCTAATTTAGAATTTCATCTGTAACAGTAAACTAGGAATTACTACAGATATATTGTTGTCTCACTTTTAGTAAATAAAGCACATACTATTTAGAGAGTACATAAAAAATATCATAAAGAAAATGCCACATTCATATCGGATTTCGCATAATTTGTATTATACAAATAATTTGTGTCTGTATATACAATCAAGGGCATATCTCAATATAGGTTCTCCGGGCTTGAGCCCCCAGAGATTCATGGAAAAGACGTTATGTGGCAATTTTTCCCTCTGAATCCACCAAACTTTTTCAGCCCCCTCCATTGACGATTTCTAGATACGCCCTTGTACACAATTAACACAATACATGCATGTATCTATACAATAATAATAATAATTGTCTGTACTTTTGCTAATATATTATTATAGTAGTGGTAAATATTTTAATGGATGCAAAACATATTTACAAATCTTCCATACAGTAAGTAGTAGTTAAAAACTGACCATTATTCAAGATTTGCCAAACTGACACAGTAATAAACAATGAAATGCTTATATAAATTTATATCAACGAAATGTTTTTTGTTTTTAAATCATTTTTGTTGTTCATTTGAGAATAAATGATAATTCAATACGTTCACTGAGCTTCTGATAGTATAAAGAACGATTTCTTTTATCAAGTCTTTATCCAGACTGAATATTTTCCTAAAATCTTCCATGAATTTTGGAATTGTTTCTCTTGATCCAATCATTAAGCCTATCACTTCTATTTGGTTAACATTAAAATTATTCCTAAAGTATTCTTCACATTACAAATTACATTACTTGGCCCTGTAAAGAATTAAAATGCACAATATTCTTTTTCAGTGCCTACACAGTTATTCTTATTCATCACTATTACTATATTTATGCAATCTTATTATGAGACTGCATAGGGAAAAGAAAAGTCGCTTTTTAAGCTTAGATTTTTCTATGATGAATTTTTCTATGATGAGACTGCAATAAAATGCAATAAATCATTTATCTGCCTTTAATCTATTTGCTCATGGTAACTTTAGTTTTAGTTGGCATAACATGAGAGAGAATAAAATATTTTATTTATGAAATCACCGTCACAATAATGTTTATTCAGCCTGTTATAGAATAATTATTTTTTGTATCTATCTCCACCTCTTTCGAGGACTTGCTAAAATCATTCACATCACTCAAGCTTCTGGCGTGTTAAAATCTTTTTTAATTTTCAGAAATCTTCAGCCTCCAAAGCAATTAAGCTGATTGGACATACTACAAAAATATGCCTCAAAAAGGAAATGATAAACGTTCCAGTTCTAACGACATACCAAAGTCGAAAAAAGTGAAAATAGACCCCTTGGCTCAGCTTGCCATGTTGGTGGAAACAAGTTTTTTCCAAGGTCAACCGTTAAACACATAAAATGAATTCATTATTTAGAGAATAGGTCGGCTACAGAAAATTTGAAATATTTGTCAAGGAGTTTGATAATTATGTTTTTCATATTCCATAACTTTAATGTACCATGTAGTTTAGAAATTCAATTATGTTTTACGTTGCGGTACAATAAAATGAATTTCTCTTTAAATCTTTCAGACTGTGGCAACATGTTTGTCGAGGAAGAGTTTCTGAACCATATATATGAACAGAAGGTTTTCAAGCCTACTAATGACAGTCTCCTCAAATCAGTCGCAGAACAATATCTGTTGAGTGAAGAGGAAATGGAATCTGCAGGAATGATTAAACGTTGCCCTCAATGCGGAATCTTTGGATGTTCAAAAAAAGAAGATCAGGCAAAGACACAAAATGTGGAATACCCCGTGTGGTGTGTAGTGCCGGTGCCTAAGAAGAAATGAACGGATTGCAATGGTTTGAAAATGAAAGTAACGATTATAACATGAATGATGTATCTACAACAGAATATTCCTAAGCAATCTGAATCCTTCTTATTCGAGAAATTGTATGTAATTATTATAAAGAGAAGTACGAACTTCATTAGAGAATCAGTAATGAACATGCTATCTGTAACGGTACAGATTAATACTATGAACAAAAGAAAATTGTTAGGTAATTAATAAAACTCGTGTACATTTAAATATTTACTCAAAGCGTCAATTTTTTCGTATAATTGGTGGTATTAATCATTATATCTAGTTTTAATAGATAGTTTAGCTGTAATACGTACTGTGATAGTATTGGTAATTAAAATAGACATACTCAGATCTCACTGTTAAAACAGGATGGTGGAATTATTTCACATTAAACACTAAGATTAATAGGAACGACAATACGCAAGATAATATTATTATGACAAATGTCATACATTAAAAATCAGTAGGTAATTAGGTATTAATTAATTACCAATTATTGGTACATCGTACATTCACAGAAATGTTTGAAAATGTAGTACAATTGATAATAGAATTAAATGTTACAAGATGTTAACAAAAAATGTAGTTTAATACATTATACCAAAATTTCGGCGTAAAAACCGAAGTAATTCTAACAACGAAATTGTTCTTATTCCTCCTTAAAATTATATGTGGTGGAAGTTTTGATAGAAAACATTTACAAGTGCGAAATTTTGATAAAGTAGTATTTTGGTAGCTTAAATAATTCTTAAATTCTTATACAATTACAATTATTGAATACAATGATTGAAAACACAGACTAGCTTCTAGTACTTAATCTTATTCTCATATTGGCAAGAATATTTGATATTAGTAGTTGAAGCCAGGATGGTATATATATTTTACCAACCCGAGTCGAAACTACGATAATGATACATAAATTGTGACATCAGCTACCGTGATAATTTTAGACTTTGCTTTAAATTCATTAAATTCAATCTCATTTACGCATTTCTGTGTGTAAACTGTTGTGGTCAGAATAGTTGACTGTTTAAGGCTTCTTAAAATATGCATACAGGACAACAGGACGTACAAAGTGAATTCCTACGTATATTAATTTACAATTCGCTTTTTGTTTGGCTTTCGTTCACCTTTTTCTTTAAGGTATCATCTTGCGCGTTTCCGTACATAGAAATCACTTTGTCCATTGAACTGGAAATTCCCTCCTCGCCGTAATAGTAATATTTATACTTAGGATTTCCATCTTCATTGATAATACTGTCGAGAAATTCACCTTCTGGATCTAAATTAAAAAATATCAACATCATAGTAGAATGATAATGAATAGTTTATTTTCCCAAAAAAGATTTCTCATGAAGAACAAAATCAAACATAAGTTTTACTTTTTCACTTACCAAAAAACAGGATTCTAGGAATGTATCCTCCGTCAGGTTGATAAATGTCCCCAACAGGCTCATCATCGTCCATTGTGTTAACCATGATAAATTGGCTGCTTTTTTTGGCGATTTCCTGCGATTTTCTGAATTTCGGCTTCAGACCTGGCAATTCAATTAATAAATTATAGTACTTGCATATATTGCCTATAGGCATACATCATAGAAACAAGTGAAACAACAAAGCAATGCATTTGTGTAGCTTACTTTTGCATGCACCACACCAACTTTTGTGAATAATGAGCATTAAGGGTTTCTGTTGAGCCTTCGAAAGAACAAACCCTTCGTCCAGTTTGTGCCATTCGATATGTCCACCTAACCCGTGTGATATGTCATCTTCAGAAGCAGAATCGTCATCATCTTGTGAGTTTACAGCTGCTATTAAATATAAGGCGGTGACGAAGGCCACAATACAACCGTTAAACATCCATGATTTCTGCATTTCGTGCTTCATCCCCTCCGTCCCGGAAATAATTTCAGATTAGAAAATAATCTCTTAAATCTTATTGGCTGTATTTATCTGTATTTATTTCAAACACCAAAATCTGCAAAGTGAAGGAAGGGTTAAAAATTTGAAGTGACAGAATAAAGAAAGCAAAATTGATTAAGAGAAAGCAAAGTGAAAGCCGACTTTCACTTTCCTTCCCTAAATTGACTTTTGCTCGATCTCTTCTTTACTTCTTACACATTGAATATCTTGTACTTTCCATAGAAATTCACAGAATTAAAAATGTTCTATTTTATCAAACACAGACAGAAATATTAAACTATGTAAAGTAAAAGAAGTGTTAAAGAATACAAATCGGTCGATTTATCTTAACTGTTTATTTTACTTAGAATGACAGTTATTAATAGTTATAGTTCGATATTCAATGTTCATGCAATGAACCATTCAAAGTTCAATATTCGATGTTGTTTGTATTCAACACATATATATAACTTTTGATGATACGTAGAATAAAAAAGTTTTAAAACTTATAGTTGTGTTAGTTTTTAAAAAGAAGAAATGGCAAAAGGAGAGTATTGTGTATTATATTCTGAACTTACTTTACTTTTTGTGTAGAAATTTTAACGAATTGAAGTGTAGTTGATGTGTAAAGATGAAGCAAACGTATAGCTCATCAAAGTTTTATGAGCTAAATGAATAAATGAACCTTCGCTTACAATCTATCCGGTTTCTCCCACACAAATTGACACGTAAAGATATTGACAGTAAATAAGGATACCTAGAAATTATTATCCTTTGCATACTTGTTCTTCCTAATACCGCGCGAGATTTAATCCCATGTGGATTTATCTTGGAAAGTCTGCCGAATTATTGGAATCTTCTTACTCTTGGACACTTTTAGACTGGAAACTGGATTTTGGAGTTTTACTCACTTGACTGACTGGAGTCATTTGGATTTGGAAAATTTAGCATTCATCAACTTCTGCACTACACACTACAAAAAGGTAAAAACCAAGAGATTTATTTCTTTAGGTCCTTAAGGTAATTTATAACATATCTATTTGTAGCGTTTCATAAGATTTGAAATTGAAATTTGGAAACATTTGAATAATTATTTAATTTTTTGTTTATAGATTACATCATCTTTTATTCGGAAACAATAAAGGACAGAGAGTAAACAACGAAACGTAGCGATAACAAGGAATAAGACAAGTATCTCTGCATTCTACCTGTATTCACCGAAACCGGGTAACAAGACTAAGACATCAATCAAGGAAAGTGTTCACTTGCATAGGCGACAAGACGATTTTCGACATCCCCTTAATTGTTTCTTTAGTACTTAAGTTCAATTTAGTAAGTTAATTTATATCTAGATGTAAAATGTGTTTTCTCCTATTAGTTATTACCGAAGTAATTTTGGAAAATACGACTTAAAGATTGTACTACGATTTGATGTTGGAAACGTATAAATAAGATTATAGTGATAGAAGTAATAAGTGTAAGTGTAGAAACCAGTTAACCAGGCAGGATGTCAATTTTGAAAGCTGCTCTTCCTTTTGTTAGGGGATCGGTTGGAATAACCAGTCAGAGCTTTTTCGGCAGTTTTAAAAGTTTCAGTTACAGTGCTGTGAACTATTCATCTAGTTATGAAGGAGATGGAAAGACCGTTGCTACTATCCTTAATCACGAAATAGATTCCCCTCTTATGATTGATTCCTACCACCAGCACGGTTTCAAATTAAATAATGGCATGTCTGTCATTGGTCCTGTTGCAATATTCCCGAAGACCGTTTTAGGATGGGACGTTCGTGACTCTGAAAGCATTACACCGGAGTCTTTGGCTCTGTTCACCTGTCTTGAGCCAAAACTAGACATTCTCGTAATAGGAGTTGGTGACGCCGGAAGTCAAATCCCTAAAGAAACTATTGCATTTCTAAGAAAACATAAAATTAATATGGAAATTTTATCCACGGATAATGCCTGTGCTACGTTTAATTTTCTGAATGTGGAGAAAAGGTGCGTCGCTGGAGCTATTATTCCTCCTAGAGTAATTAAATATATCGACGAAACTTCGACAAAAGTAAAAGCCCAAAGACTACAATTATCTGATCCTAACGAACAAGGATATTAACGTATCTAAAAAAGTTAGATTTAGTTTAGTGTTCAAGTAGTGTAGAGGTGCAATGCAAAGATGAAATAAATTAAAGACATTTGTACACTCACATCACATGTATAACATTTGTTCAACTCTGTATTATTGTATAGCAGCATAATCTACTAGTTAATTTATTTGTTTCACAATTGTATGGACGATTACTGCTTCCTAAAGTATCTATATAGTTTTAAGTAAGAAAAGTTTATGAATACACAGTACGTAAGAATTAGGTAAGACAAGATGAAAATTGCTCGAGGGAAGAATGAATTTCATTTTATAATATTCTATACGTATTAATTACAAACTTCCGCATCCCTACTTCGATTAGTTCAGTAAAGCACAATAGAAAGGCAAAGAAAGTATAAAGAAACCAAGAGATGAAGATTACATCATTTAGGTAGTTATAGTTTTGTCTTGTCTGTCTCGGTCGTCTTAATATTCAACAGTAACCGGCATAAAATATTAAATTCACTCCACACAAACCATTCTAGAATTAAAACTTCGTATCTCTCTCCTTTGCAGATAAACTTCTTCCAAACGCAGCTTCTGTAAGTTGGTTTGGAATTAGTTCACGTTTCTTTGCTAAAGCAACTTGCAATCCGTTATCTTCGGATTCTAATTGCTTCATAAGACGATATAAGGCAGCCGCTTCTCGAATGCGACTGAATTCCAAGCAAAATGTCACGATTTCAATGTATAATTCCTAAAAAATAATTATTTCAATTTTAGAAACTGCTCTGACAAAATTCAGCATGGAGGGATGCATATTATTCTGATTCTAGATAGATATGCATTCATTTACCTGTACATTGATTATCCGATTGCGAATTAGCGACTGGAGGAAAACGCACACCAGTCGCACTAAACGATTTTGAACATACTTATCTGCAAATCCTTCACATGTTGAGATGCAATTGGAAATATATAAATGCAAAAACTCCTTTGGTAGCTCCACAGCACTTGTCAATCTAAACGATTTCATTTTCAACAAAAAGTTACGTTAAACAAACCGCTTATAAAACCAAAATGACAAAACCGTTTGACTGAAATGACAGTGAGCTTATCGTGGATTCATAAAATGTTTCTAAAAAATCGTTCTTTGTTCCATTTCACTGATAAACTCACTTTTATTTAACACGAGTTAAGTTTGATGTTTTCTTTTACTTTACTAACCTGTTCACGACTTCCATTGAATGTACTGAGATTTCCATGTTGACCAATACCGAAAAAAATTCTTTTATTTCTGCCGTTTCCATAAGTTTCAGCAACACGTCGATAGCAACCAGTGGGTTATTTTCCACTAAATCCGGAAGTCTTTGCGGTGTTAGTCCAAGTTGATGAATAATTTTGGGATCCTTCTGAATTTCACTAATCAGCGTTTGTCGTTGAGTAATACTTAAAGCTTCTTTGAAAGCTTGATTTATTAATTGCCGAGCTTCAGTTTCTTCTTCTTGCACCTCAAGACCGGCTGTTGGGTCAATAATTACTTCGTGAAATGAAGGCTCCATTGGGTTCATCCAAACCAACTAAAGTAATCACACAATAATAGAAGACATTTTTATCAAACTGAATCACGAATTTCAATACAGGAACAAAATATTAAATGAAAATGATTGAAGTAAAGATTAAATAACCTCCTCGCGGGTTGAGTACAACGGGGGAGCAAAAGTTATGTATTGCAAACGCATATTACTTAGAGCCGGCGGAATCTTAGCATCATCTTTGTCACCACTGCCTAACAGACCTTCCATAATAGTTTGCTTCTCTGCCTCAGTCTTTGCACTAGTGTAAGATACAAAAGTAGTATTAATTAAAAACTTCTCCGTTGCTACCACTGCTGCTACTGTAAGAATATTTTTAGCGAACAAAATACTCACTCTTGCTCCTGGGAACTCTGACGAGTATTTGACATGAGTGACATGTAAGAAGGTATACCAAATCTTTCGTTATGTGGAATAGCGGATAGCTGCTTAGCATGAGTTTCTTGAAGTTTGTTTAAGATAGGTGTATCCAACTTTTTTAACTCTTCCACAGAGTCAATCAACTCCTTTACTCGTTTCTTCCATAACTAAGAAAGAACAAATCATGTATTATATTATGGGTTGCCATTCATTACCACAAAGTGGACAGAGATGCATGTATGTAATAACAAACCAATAAACTTAACCACCCACACAGTATATTGAAAATCATAAACACAACATTCATACTATGCAGCTAATGATGTAAACAACGTACTTGAATTGAATTTTCTGAAGCGATGAGATGAAGTAAAACAATTTTTTCTATTTCGTTGATTCGAAGCACATTATCCAGTGAATCGTTATTGCGATTGCTATCAACATAACTATTAAGAGTTGACTGTGGAGATCCAATAGATTTTCTGTTAGCTGGAGATCCAATTGGTGACAAAGAAGCTGGACCTTCCCCTCCAGCAACGCCGGCGTTTTTCTGTAAAAATGACGATGAATTAATACCAACAATTCAACAATTACACTTCGACTGCCCATAATGTTAACAAACAGTAATATACTATAGCCTTTTAGCTTTAAGAACTCACCAAGATGTCGTAGATGAAAACAGCGTATGGATTTTTGTCGATTGTAGACAAACCGCGACCATATGCGCCGGTAAGTAAAGCAATAGCCGCAATTCTCTGAGCACTGCTAGTGAAAAACTCGTGATTTTGAAGAAAAGTAGTGATCACGCTGCAAACTAATTAAAATAAACATAGTTTAAGTTTAAGTTACTGAAAAAGTTTGCTCAAAATTCTTATGCATATCTAAAAGGGTTTTAAAAGTCTGGAATGCATGTAGGCCTAAAATATACAATTGTATTACTGTAGATTTAGTAGATTAGCTGCTAAATGAGCTTACCATTAAAAACTTGAGACTTAGTCGGAAATTGATTTGAAAATTCTTGCAGTAATTCTTCCAAAGAATGTTTAGCTATGTTCTCCTCCGTTAAGATCCTGAAACAAAGTTGTAATAAACAAATTGGCAAAGTGAATAAACTTCTACATATGTATACACGCACTGCGTACTGTGTACCTAAGTAAATTGTTAACTCTCTTACTTAGATAATTTTCCTCCCGTAATGAATAAATCGTTCATGATTTTATTTAGCACTTCTGTTTCCATCTTCTATAAATTCGTATCAAGAATCCTCCGCTTATTTGAAAGTATTGCGATATCTGAAACAAAAATTGCAGTAAGTAATTTCATTATACCGAGTTAAGAATCCTTACTAATAAAATGTCTCATTCATTCATGAATTAAAATATGGAGCAAACGCATTGGGCTTTGCATACATAAAGTTGATTGCGTTGTTAATTTATGATTATTACCTGTATATCAATTCTCTGTTCTCATATATGACTGCTGTGGCGTATAAAAAGCTTAAAAACTAATCCGTTCTGTATATTTGTACACTTTACCCTTCGGACTTAATAAATATGCTAATTATAATAGCATATGACAAACAAAATCTTTTCCAGCTTCTTATAACGAAGGCTATGACACCTCATTTGTTTAATGTTGTTTTTATTACCGGCTCAGAGTGTGCGTATCACTCTCTACATTCAACGTTAATTATAATTAGCTTTAAAGATTCGAAATGTATGCCTGCTGATATTATTGAAATTACATTTGATGAAGAGAGATCTGTTGTCTTTGCAGACGGGAACTGATTTCGTTAATAAAAGTATTAGCCCATACGGGCCCGCAAAGATGTCATTTAATGTTTAATTAACTTTTACGACCTACACCAGCACGATGCCCGGAAACGATGAACCTCTGCGGTTTGCTAACTTTTCTTACTGCCGTTGTTGCGACATTAAAATGACAATTATTTGTTGTACAACCTGTCTAAGTTATTAAACTCCGTTTCCATCACGTTATTTCCATACGCAAAAATGAATCGTTAATTGTTTTTACTAAATATTAATTTTTTTAACGATAGAAATGAAAATAATTGCGATACATTCTACAGTGAAGGCTGAAGAATGCAGTGCATTTTTGCTGCTATTTATTATTCTGGTTTCAGAAGCTAAGCTCTAGATGTGAAATTGATTAAATCCGCGCGCTGCAGCCTTCGCTCCTATCACCTCTTCGCTGTGGAAGCCTCTTCTCCAATATTATTCTTCTGCTTCGTGTATGTAAGTCGTGTTTTTGTCTATGTCTATCAGTCTATTTCTAGCTTTGCAGCATAGCAAGACGGGTTAGCCAATTTGTTACACTACAGGGTGTATTGTATTTCCACATTTTTGCATTAAATATCTCTATGCAAACAAATTCCTATACATAACTCTCGTATGCGTATGTATACCTAGTAAGAAGGATATAATAAATTTTCTAGAGCATAAATTTTAAGGAGTATAGTTTTGTAAAGCGACTACACTTTAGTTAAGTAAAGCAATAGACGCACATCTCTGAGAACTGTTAATCTTATTATTATAGGGTATTTCGAATTAGGTAGAGAGATTTTATTTAAGACCATCCAAAAAGGTAATTGATAATTTTTAATGAGCTAAATGAGCTATAAATAATTTCACGGAACTTGTCAATCTATTTATGAAGGAAGTGTAACAACTGCAGTTAGAATTTTATTTGCGTATAAAAGGAGGTGCATATTTATATAGTTATATGCTAAACATATTATACGCAAACATATCATATGCAAAAACTTTGCAAATATTACTCATGTGCATATTAATTTAAAACAATTAAATGATTAACACTATATTACAAATGGTAGGTAATGTTAACTGTAGTATAAAACCATAAAACACACTCGTGTAAGCTTTACATGTATGTACATGTACGCTCTCATGTTAGCAAATAAAATGGCGTATATTGTATATGCGTATATGGGTTCACCTGGCTTTAACCCCCCTCCCTCCTAGATTCCGGAAAAATGGGGTATCCGGTATAGTTTATTGACTATTCGGTTTTTACTCCAAAGCTACTAAGCCCCCTCCCTATTTGTGAATTTTATACAGATGCATATTATACTCTATTAAGTACTAATAGCTTGTGTGCATATTTTGCATCTGTAACCAATTAAACCTCTATATGATCGTAATTATTTCCACATTCTAAAGTCTTGTTCCGCCTATAGTCAGATTTATAAAAACAGCATGAGGTTATATTAAGGTTTAATTTCATGAATTTACATTACTTCATCTTCACTTTTGTGATTCATGCACTAAAATTGCCTAGATCAAACTTTTTGGAAATATATAGGTAAATCCACGCAAATATTATACCCTCCAGATTCCACAGTCCAAAGTATGTTAATATTTGTGAATCCGATTGTGGTACACCCTGTACGCAGTAATCTGAGAAAGTTATAAAGTCAGTCGATTCCACCGTCGTCACGCAGCCTCAATCTCATAAATCCCTTGTATCTCTTCATACAATAGAATTTCAGAAGCTAACTAAGGCATACACCCACAAAATCACATGCAAGCAAAAATACTACAGTAGTAAGTATAGAGGAAAATTATTTTTAATTATAGCTCGGCCAGAAAACTGCAGAAGCGCAACCAGAACTGCCAGTGGAGTACTAGTGCAGTAGTGGAGGTGTTATACAATCTGACCTACAAACCGAATTCGGTTTATGTTCCAATTTGTTCATATATCATATCAGCATCAACTCTAAAGGACGGCACGTCGTTACGGCTAGCTAACCAAGCTACATGACATAACTGGCTACTACTACTAACACTCTCAACTCTTCTTCTCCATATAAAACTCAAGTAAGTCCAATCAACAGACGTAAATATCATTTTTCTTTATACACAGACATAATACACAGACACACATAGTCACATAGCACATCTATACAAATAATTCATCTGTATGTTGTTGTATGGCTTTGCTTTCCTTGCAAAAGCCTTTTCATTACATAAAAAATTATGTATGTGCTTTATACTTACAAAGTCTTTTCATTATATAAGTCTGTATCTTACGGACACATGCAAGTTCTGCTTTCTGTATACTTTTCGTTTATCTTACGGCACTTAATAACGTTAAGAGAAGTCTCATTTTCACGTCATGTTAATATGAACTATTTATAAAAGACTGCGGGAGAGTTTCGTCTTTTCACTCTAAACCCAAGTTGCGTTGGTTGTAAAGATATGCAAACATTTTTTACAAAGTGAATATACATACATGATTCACAAGAATGTCAACATAAAGTCAAGATGAGTCAATAAACACGCAGAAAAATGTAAGTAGAAATACATGTAAGCATTTTCGAGTGTTTAACGCATGCATACAGTTAATACCTTCATGTGTAAAATAATTAGCAACATTTGTATTCATAAATGCTTGCTTAATTACACCATGCATTTTTGTACTTATATTTATGTAACTTGAATATTGTGTGAATTTTAATGTGTCTCAGATGTTTAAAGGGAATATAGTAGTTAGTGTAGGTTATTTATAATTAAAATCCTTTATTTTTGTCACTTGTTTTCACATAAAGTCTTAAAATGTAATTTTGAGCGTTATTGAAAGGAAATTTACTAACTTATGCACTACAGTAATGACTTAATAAATTATGTGCGATATGGATATTCTAGTACATAATCACATATAATTAGTAAAATTCCTAGAATCAAATTGCATGTAAATACATGTATTCCTTTCAAGGGCGTATCTACGTATGGGCTCACCGGGCTTGAGCCCCTTCCCCAGATTCAGGAAAAAGTTGGTTATTTGACACCGAAGGTGGCAAGTATGCTTATTTTTCGCCTCTGAGCTCGCTCCCATTTTAGAATTCCAAATACACCCTTGATTCCTATACAAAAAATCATGAGAAATATTTTTATTTCATTTTAGAGAGACAAAGACTGACGAAAATGAAGCCAAATATAATTGTTTGTCTGAGTTCTGTGCGTCCTGGTCGAATGGCGGATCGTATGGGGAAATTTGTGATGAAAGCTGCTGAAGAAGGCGGATTGAAAGCAACACTGTTGGATCCCTTGGAAAAAAAGTTTGAATTGATACGTGAACCTTTGCATTTTATGCCGAACCCTGATAAAGCCCCTGGATGGATGAAAGATGTGAAATCAACTCTGGATAAAGCTGATGGATACATTCTCGTGTCGACAGAGTACAACAGCACTATTCCTCCTCCATTAGTAAATATGCTCAGTCATTTCGCTCCGACCACCTACAGACACAGGCCATGTGGAATTGTTACTTACGCCATGAGCCATTTAGCTGGAATTCGTGCTGCCGTTGTCCTCCGTCCGTTTGTTAGTGAGCTGGGAATGCTTGCAGTCCCCACTTACGTAGCAGTTCCAATGGTACATGAAAATGTGACTGAAGACGGTCAGTGCAAACTTCCCATCAACAATACAGCCATTGCGGCACTAGTGAAGGAAATTAAATGGTATGCAAATGCCATCGGTGAGCAAAAAAAGAAAGAACCATATCCTACATAAAAGATTCGTATTTTAAAAATCCATGGTTGTAGAAATACTGGATAATGTAGATAAGACTGGCTAGAAATGAATTTAATAGTTCCTAAAAAACCTAATCTGCAAATAAAAATGCCTTTTGTGTTTGTCTTTAATAATCCTGCGTTAATAACCGTCCCGACAAAAAGTGCAGATTAAAATTCACTCTGGTAATAATAAATACCGTGTCACTATGTCATGTGCAAGAAAATAGTTTACTCAACACAATTTTGAGAGATATTAAATAAAAAACATGTTTTACTCAAAACGGGTTTATTTTTTGCAATAGTGTTACAAGGCAATGTCAGGCCATGGAATGTTACTCATTACTCATACAAACTCATGTGGTAAACAAAATGAAATCCGCAAAACTGATTATAGTGATTAGGTATTATTGCTTTGGCAAGGTACGACTAGGATTCATTCAATTAGTAATGGGGAATTTGTAAAAAAATGTTTATTGAAAAATCTGTGACACTCTTAATAGCTTTATCGTTATTGCGGGCAGTTGCAACAGTTTGTTGATAAAAATGTAAGTGAATACGAAACGTTAATACTTAATACTCCTTGAGCATTGCAAATAAGTACTTGCATGCAGTCACATAAAATACGACTATGAACACATAAAAGCATATACACATGCATCACATAAGCGTTATCAATCACGGTCACAGTAACAATATGATGATTGCCTTTGAGTGAATGGTGAATGTTTGAGCAAAGTACTTATTATATATTATACAGTTCAAAAATTGAACTTTGCATTTATTTGTGTTGTGAGGGTCCATGTAAAGAAGAGATGTAGATAATATGTAATGTAGAATGAAGAGGCTAATAGCCAATAACTATGGTGGTTTGCACTTAATGTACACAACAACATTCTTTTATCAAAAAAGCGTCATTTCATTGCAAAGTGGCTTTATAGGATTAAAGTACGATATCAGCAAAATCAGCGTAGTATTTTTTAATTGGGTTATATAAAATCTTACTCATTAGGCTAGTATTCATTCTAATGAACAGCTATTGTAAGCAGAGTTGTCGTACGAGAATCATTAGAGCTAGGTTAGTTCTGAAAATCTAAATTAAGCAAATTCAGGAAATTTCACAAAATATTTCGGGTTTTCTGTATTTTTTTCGTATTAGGTAACATGCAAGATAAAAAATTACAAAGATAATTGTATAAGAATTACAAACAATTAAATACTACCCAACATTACTTTAACTGGATGAGCAAGTAACAGACAGACGATTTACCTGTAAAATTATATAGAAAGAAATTATTTACAATACAAGAAAATAAAAACAGCACTAACTCCATACTACGCACTGTAGTAAAAAATGTACGCAGTAAAAGATGAGATTAAGAAATATTTACTCATTGGAACATTTTGGTATACATAATGACATCAAATTACGAAATTACCGTTGCTGTCTGTCAATCTCACATACGAATCGACGAAAAACAAAACGGTTAAATTCCACAATGTGACATCCTCATTACTCGTGTAACAATATTGACAATTTCTATGGAATGCTGCGAAATCGTGATATTTTACAATCTATACTCTGTATACTCACAATCAATATATTCCTCAGGTACTCCTGCACCTGTATTGTAATAATATAGGTAAATATTATTTGAAGCAGGTAGTCTACCACTCCAGCCATTAAGAGTATAGGTACATAAACACTACGCAGTTCTTAACAACACCGTTGGATTTTACGTAACTCAATGGCAATCGAGATTGAAGTGCCGAATCCATGATTTTACTCAATTTTGAGTGTGTTAACCCGTGCTCTTATTAACTTACCCATCCACTCCATACGATCATCTTCGCTCTTGTAATGAAATTGCGTGCGTAATACCTGAACTAGCATTTTGTCCGATCAAAAGAGCAATCTGCTAATGCTAATTGATACAATAAATTAAATTTGCTTTGTGATAATATAATCCTTGTATATTCATTACTAAAAAATGTACAAAAACCGTTTCATTAAACGTTGATAATTTGAATTGCTTCGTAATTTACATGATTACAAGGTGATTAAACGCTCATGATTTTATAATGTCGATACATGTACTACGTGAGTGCATGGATGGGTATTATAATTATAATTATGTAAACCGACCCTTCTGCCTGTTTTAACTAAACCTGTATTATAAAATGTGTTTTAGGAAAGCGTACGCTATGGTTGACACACTGTACACACCCTATGATGTAAAGCAAGCCATCATCTCAAAAGCAATACGTTTACACACCTGTCTAATTAATTTTTCATAATTTCGGTACTTCTCCAATCAGCTTGTCTCGTTTATCTGTAATTCACCGACATGAGATTCTTCACGCGGAGAAAAATGCATATATATAAAAGCAAGACACATATTTATCATTAACATAATCAACATTAGTGAAACTAACGAGTCAGCAGTCCTTTATTGTTCACAAATTAACAATAAGTAAGACAGGATATATTGCTTGATAACATTAATCCACAGTGCATTAATTATTATTGCACAATCTACAAAAAACAAATACAGTTAATCCTACTACTAATCCAAAAAGTTAAAGTATATCTAATTTTAACCTTAAGGTTAACTTCCTCTATAAATAATCACCACATAAAAACTGTTCGCCATCATTTTCAGTTCGAAGGGTCTTCGTAAAACATTTCCACGAGAAAAATTGTTACTAAGCTTTACAAACAATTGAAATCTAAGCAAAGTTTGTAGCTAATATCACCAATATTTAATTATTGACAGAGTAAAAGCAAATTCGTGTTGTATAACATTTTTATGCACTGACTATAATATACGGGTCACTTCTTACGTAGTCTGATTTTCGAGTTTCAACCGAAACTGAAAGTAATAAATGTCAACAGTTGTAATACAGTGTTAATAGGATATATAGGTCAACAATCAAAGAAATACGTCATTCCTAAGTACACACATAAATTTTCTCGTGCAAATGAGACTCGCTTAAAGAGAACACTTGTGTTTTAGTGAAGCAAACAAGTTATGTGCAAGCAGAACTTATTATCTGTAATTTATCAGCTTAGAAGTGTTTAATGCACTCGTAAATGTATTAAAGCAGTAAACTCACACAAAGAACGAGAAGAATTCTTTATCTCCGAATGTACAATAAAAAGGAGAGTATCCTAGAAAACTGAAAATCGCCGGAGCGGTGTTTGTTTTAGATAGTCCTTAATCTTTTAATCGTATAGCAGTCACACTTGCGATGAATGAGAATTTTGAGGTTGTTATATATTATGTGTCAAGAATCATTTTTTGACCATTCAATTCTTTACAGCTGCTTAGAATCAATAGAAAGGTCGAAAAATATTTCGTGTTTGAGTAAACGAGTGTATTTCACGAGGCATGACAATATTGGTACATAGGTATATACATAGATATAGATACAAGCAATTAAAAATCACAAACAATAAGTCAATGTTAACTTGTCGTGTTTAGTTACAATTTCACATCCCAGATAAATCACATAAGCAGTGCGTATCTAAAAGTTAATAACTCCGTATAAAACAAAAGCTCTGAGTTAAGCCATCCATCAAACGAGAAATCTCATTTGAGTAACATCAAAGTAATAAATTTTAAAAGTGCACTTTACAAACATTGAGGTATAGCTGGACAGTTATTGAGGCCTGAAAAGGTGCATTGCCCAACAAAGAGTGAAAAGACAAAGTAAAAATCAAACTTTCATTGAGAAAAGAAATTTTTCCAAAAAATTTATCATTTTGCTGCAAGAATTGCTGAAGTACATTTTTCAAGATGAAGACCGAACTGATTCATTCGTACAGTTCTTCGAGTTTAGCAAATCTTTCTCGATCTCCATCGTCAGGGTCGATTTTACAAAACAGAGGCAAATCTCAGTCAGTGTCTACCACAGATGGTCTTGCACAATCTGAGATTTCAGATGATTTCTCAGACGACGGATGCTGCACAAATTGGGCAAGAAATGTTTTTCAGAAAAAACAGCTATACAAAAAATTGCCTATTTTCCTTTGGCTACCTAAATACAATGTGAATACTCTCATTGCCGACATTATTGCTGCCATCACAATAGCTCTAACGCTTTTACCCCAAGGTCTTGCTTTAGCAAGTGTCGGAGGACTTCCTCCTCAAGTAAGTAAATTTAATTGTCTGAATTTTGGCTTTATAGAAAAATAAACAAATAATTATATTCACAAGTCAAACCTGTAGTGTTCAAATAAATTAAGAATTAGGATTACAAAAATATCGAACAGGAAGAATCGGATTTATTTTACAAGCACTACAAATTAATTCCTATTTTTCAGTATGGATTATATTCTGGATTCATGGGCTGCTTTGTATATATTTTCTTCGGATCGACAGTGGACACGACGATTGGACCAACAGCTATTATGGCTATCATAACGTTATCATATACTGCGGACAAACCTCCAGAATATGCCGTCTTTCTTGCTTTCATCACTGGCATAATCACATTAGGTAGCTACAAATTTCTTTCAATTGAATTTAAATCCCATCTTGTATCCGACACAATTTCTGGACACCTTTGGTCTCCAGAAATTGGTACGTTTCGTTGTGCATTCCGCACAACGAAACTTTTTCTTTAGATAAAGCGGAACTGTTTATAATTTCTCGTTTATGTGCATTAGCATTTGTATGAGAAACAATTTTAAGTGACAGAAGTTCTTTCCTCCTTCCTAAAACCTTTAGTCTGTAGAATGTGTTGTATCATCCTCCTGAAATTCTCCCTTCAGATAAAATGAATTTTTGGTTTATCTTTTATGCGCATCACAAATATAATGTATTTACTTTATTTTTAATTCATTTCTTGTCTTTTTTAGGAATGGGACTGCTGCAACTAGGTAATCATTGCATAACACATTTTTTTATATAAAATGAGCATAATCAGATAACAAATGCTTTTCCTGTGTTTATCTCGAAATGTGCATTTAATGCCTAATTGTCAACAAAATGTTACAAATTTGACAATTTAATTACGATACAATATAGATACTTGTTATTAGCATTATAAAATCATGTTATTTCATTACACAAGGAATTTCCTGAATTTATAATGTGTAACTAATTTATTTATTGTTATACTATACATGCACGGTAAACATTATAGCATTTGTTATCGAATGCTTGAATCATACACTTGAATATAAAGTACGAGTTTATTGGGACAAACAAGGAAATCATTTAAATCCTTTAATCCAGGGTTCATTGTCAACTTTATATCGACACCTGTGATGTCAGGATTTACATCAGCGGCGGCTTTGACGATTTGCTCCACTCAAGTAGATTCGCTTTTAGGATTACATTACAAAGCAAATGGATTTCTAGATGTTGTAAAAGGAGCGGCCCAACACATTGAAGAAGTTCAACGTGATGATGCCGTTCTTGCTCTCTGTTGTATCGTCATCCTTCTATTTCTAATGGTTAGTATGTAACAAAAACAAGACTTTTTTTACACAAGTATAAAAGACAACTTTTTGTTAATGAAACTTTTTTTCTACACGATTGATGATTTAGAAACTTCAAGATATCGTTGGGCTTTGTGGAGAAGTTCATCCTGTAGTTAAGAAAATAGTTTGGCTCATTTCTACCGCAAGAAGTGTTCTTGTCATAATCGCATGCACCGTTGTTTTCGGAATCATAGGAGATGATAACAAAGTTCGATTCGTTGGTAAAAATGATAAAGCTTCACATTTATTTAACAGATTGAATCAAATTCAGAGTTTTTACAGAAATATTTCCCGAATTTGATAAGAAATTTCTTTATAGGTGACTTGGTGTCGGGTCTGCCTTCTTTTAAGCCTCCGCCTTTCTCGATTACTGGAATTGATAACTCTACTGGACTTGAACTAACAGAGGAATATGGAGCTAATTATATGTTTAAGCATCATCTATCAGCTTTGATTGTTCTTCCTTTGTTGGCTTTGATGGAACACATAACTTGTGCTAAAGCTTTTGCTGGAACTAAACGAGTTGACGCATCTCAAGAAATGATTTGCATAGGACTGTCAAATATTTTGGGATCTTTTGTCAGTTCTATGCCCGTAACGGGAGCATTCTCTCGGACTGTAATCAATCATGCGTCAGGAGTCAAAACTCCCATGGTATATTACAGATAATCGTAGAAAACATTACACACATACTATAAGGACTTCTTTATAATTATGTTCTACATTCTACATACATGAGCCTAATTTTTTGTTCTTTTTCTTAAGGCTGGACTTATCACGGGGACACTTGTACTATTAGCTCTTCAATTCCTCACGTGAGCCAAAAATCATTTTTTCATATAAGAAATCTACATTAGTATTAAATATTAATTAATATTATATTCTGTATATTATATTGCAGTCCGTATTTCTATTACATTCCAAAAGCGGCTTTGGCCGCAGTAATTTGTTGTGCTGTAATTTTCACAGTGGACTTCTCAATAATTTATCCCATGTGGAAAAGCAAAAGTAAGTTCGTGCTAACATAAAAAAACTAATAATCTCAGTGTACAAACAATGTAGGTCCTAAGCATTCTTTACATGCATTTATCGTAAATATTTTACATGAAACGCATTTTTCATGTCTCATTCATATAAACTTAAGTTTTTATATTATTTACAAATTTCACGTTTGAATGTAAACAGAAGCTGACTTGATTCCATGGCTGGCCACATTTTTAGTTTCCTTACTGTTGGGACTGGAGTATGGAGTATTAATTGGTTTCGTCATCAGCGTAGTATTCTTGCTGTATTATGCAGCAAGTCCAGCCGTACGGGTTAAGAGAGGAATTGTAAGCAAAAGTTATTTAAAAATGACAATTAAATTATTGTTTCATAGTCTTACTGGATGTAAATGTCACAGTGTGTACTTACAATTAATAGAAAGTATAATGGGCAATTCTTGTTTTGTATATGGGTTTATTTTATATATGGATTTATTTTATATAGACCTCACAAGGCTATGAATTTATTCTGGTTGACTTGGATCGTTCATTAACTTTTCCGTCTGTTGATTACACACGGTATGTGATCATGAAATCCGGGCGTAATTGGGCCAGAGGAAAATTACCCGTTGTTATCGACTGTCAACACATTCAATTCGCCGATTATACGGCAGCTCAGGTACAAAAATGGCTATTTAAATACAATTCCCATTATTAAATACCTATACATACAGTAATTTGCTCTTTAAATACATAGCAATTTAATTTGCTAGCTAAATTGACTTTCTCCACGAATATCATGTCTTCTAACAATAGAATTGCTTCGTAAACCATCATTTTCTTTTGTTTGTAACAGGGAATCCGAGATTTATTTAAAATGTACAATGACGAGGGTCAATCTCTGATTTTGTGGCAAGTTAAGCCTTCTATCGTACGAATTCTGACAACTGTTATGGAAATTAGCGAAGTACCTTTCGCACATTGTACAACAGAAGCCCAACTTGAAGCCAAGCTAGAAAGTAAGATAATTTAAACTGACATTATCATTATTTATCTTACATGTAACCCACTATCTTATCTGAAAATTATTTATAACACAAAAAATGTTAAAGCATACTCATTAAAATGAATCATTGAATATTCAGGTTATGTAAAAGAGCTGGAAGAGAAATCGGACGTGAAAATTAAGATCACAAGTGTAGACGAAGATAATTTTAATGCACATCATGCCGATAAAAAACCATATGTAAATGTCAGTTTTGAAGATGACAATTACAATGGAAATGGACAAAATAACTCCACGCTGAGAACATAGAAAATATTTTTCAACACGTATAATTTTTCATATTTTATTAAATATAAATAACTATAGCCTATATAGATATGTACTATTAATAATCGTGTAGATGTAACTTTTGTATTTATATATTATAGTTAGAGACTTGTTATAAGTATTTACTGTTAATATTGTTACAACAAATATCCACAGAAAAAGTATACCTGTACATTTATTTCACATATATAATAATTAAAAGCGTACAACAACTTTTACCGGTACATCACGTACTCAATAAAATGCTAAAGCCTGACAGTATTTAAACGGACCACTTTCCCTGGGCACAAAATCGGGTAGTAGTATATACATCAATTCCCGTGTTGTACTAGTCTATTCTATATAGACGGCGAGTTTGTATGAAAGAAAATATATGGAACCCGAATCGGAGCAGAAGCAGAAAAGCGAATTCCACTAGGCATGAATTTCCCCCATCCTGTATCCATGTGGCTTAGCAGGCTGTGTGTGACCGAACTGGCAAAAATCCTATGTGCATATTATTATTACATACAGCATCAATATACAAAGACACTGGTAATATTCGGTTCATTCGGATTATAAAGACTCCTGCGGTTTATTTCATACCACAACACATTATCACATATAGGAAACATTATGGAATCGAAGGAAAAGAACTTCTTGTCACATACAACTTCCACTGGTAATTCTACAAGAGAAAAATAATCCCACACTCTCGATTCCTTTCCCTCTATCTATGTAGAGCTGAAAAGGTATATGTATATCTCATATATGCATTATATACCATATATTTAGTAAACTAAGCTATAGAAAGGAAATAGGAATAGGAACAGAAGCTAATGGAAGGAAGAAGCCTTTTTGGTTGCAGTTTCCTTATATCTTTATTATACAGTTTGAGTATCTCTACACCTGATTACTTTCTGATGTGAGAATTTGTTCAGCACACAACACAAGATACGTTTCCTAGCTTTTGTTAGTATTAACTCTTTATAAACGTCCTGGCAGACAAGTTTGTGTGTAAAGTGCGGATTCAACAGACTTCACTTCTGTACATAGAATTCATTCAGTCCGTGCAGATTCTGCTGTAGTGGGACGGAAGTAGATTTTCTGTGTTTCCTTCAACTTTTACGACGACAACCTTACCTTCCCTATATATTTTCTCTTGTCTGGAGTTTATAACTACAAGACAATTCAAGAGAAGACCACCTTTAACATTATTATCCTAGAATATCAGTCTATAATACTAGGAGATCGAGCTACGAAAGGAAAATAAAAACACACACACATACAATACAAACGAAACGAAACGACGATAATGACACTTTCTTCTTTTCCTCTTTCCCGTGGTTGCTCCTGCTAAAAGTTCGTTTCATTGACTCGGTTGACTTTTTGGCATTAAAGAGAGACACAATAGAAAAATGCTCATTTGACTAAAGAAGTGAATTCGGTGCTGACGACGAGCTTCTTCTCAGCGAGGCTTCACCTCTCAAATAATGGCAACCGGAGATTTCGGCCGTGGTAAAACAATCTTCGTCCTCGCAGTCGTCATCGGCTGCTTCGCAATTTTATGGCCGAAAATTTTCTACCCCATGCTCACAGCTTCTCTCAACCCTTCGGCGGAAGATGGAGAAGCACGTAAGTATTTCGAAAAATTCCTTTTATTTTCATAAGGGTAAAATATTTTAGACTTTTCCGGCGAATTTCTTCTAGTAAATAAAATTTTATTGCTTTCTTCCTGTGTCTTGAGTCATTGAAAGGCAAAAAATATGTCAATTTAATCGGAGAGACAGCTGATTGTCAATTTATTATTGAAAAATTCCGTTTAATTTGCAAATTATGTTAATTCACCTTTATCAATTCATTGAGGGTCAGAATTTAAATATAAGTTATCATGAGTAATTAATTAATTATGTCATTATGGTGTTTGATGATGCATTTTGTTTATTTTTGTCGCAACGCAAGATCACGACAGGGAAAAAATAAATGGTGAGAGAAAAGGTCATAAAACTGTAGCTGTAGGCGAAGGAAAGTTCTCCGAGAGTCTTGTCGTACTGTACAAATAATGCAATGGTAACATGCAAAAGTCACATAAAGGCGAAAGTAGTTAGCAATGTGTATCCTCATGTAGGATTCTATGTGCCTGTAATAAAACTCGGTCGTTTATAGGTCAGTGATATATTCCAATTTGTCTATATACATTCGTCGATGTAAATGTAATGCTGAAGAAAACCGAAAATACATTGCATTGTAGTAATCCTATAGTCGTAGTCTTAAGGAAAATTACTTACAGACAAATACATGTAACACTGAACAGGCAAGTTGTTTAAAGTTATATAGAAGAAGCAATAATATGCATCTGCAATTTCCCACTGACACGACTTGATCGTTTTTTTATGACTTTGTCTTTCCAAAACTCAAGTACTATACCGACTGCGTTCTTTCTCATGTTATTATCATTTCCCTTTATTCTTTTTACCCTTTGGAGCAGAGGATTTATAAATAATTTAAGAAATTGTGTTCTTCGAGTAAGTGCATGATGTATGGCAGGAAAAATGTGAAGTGAACCTTGGTTAAATACACAAATAAATACTAAATGCACGTAGTGTATGTAGTATCATATGAAAATATGAAAGATTTTTCGGATAAGAAAAAAAGATTAGTATAAACATTCATTCCTATTTATATCGTATAAGGATAGTATGACCGGGAGCATCGTGTTATGTTTATATTAGCAGGACCAACACAAACTAAACTTCCACTCGTGAGACTCTGTACATAAATAAAATGCAGAGCAAGTTAAAAGTAAGCAGTTTGTCAGCCTGTCCCTATACGCATAAGTTGTAATACTGTAGTTATACTTAAACTAATGTTTTGCGCTTGGAGGCTCCTCTGCCAGTCTAAAATTAGCTTAGTGCAAAGTTTGCAAAAATAAAGATCAGTAGCAGTGAAGACCGTGCTAAGCATTTAAATGATATCTCAGTGCAAAAAGCGTGCAACAGAACTCATTGGCTTATTACCTATAGTAAAAGAAGAGTACTAAATACATAGTACACTACTGGAGATGTTGTAGTTATAAATAATAAATGAATGCGAACGGTATAGGTGATATAAAGTGGAGTTTTTATGTGCATATGTAATTATGAGGCGAGACAGAAGGTATTCTAGTGTCTTCAATTATTTTTATGCAACACAAGGTGAATAAATTGAGTGTATGATTGTCTAAAGTGCGTCACAACCAGACTTTGACATTGTCCAACTCAAAATTCCAATTAGATTCAATGAATTGTCAGACAAGGCGCCTTTTTATACACTTAGCATTATCTTTTTATAGAAATGGGGCACATTCCATGTAAAGATGTGCAATTGAGTTGCATAATGATATGGCAGCTCTAGTATATAGGGAACAAAAATAAGACACTTACATTATGCAGCAAGGGCGTATTTCGGATTCTGAAATAGGAGGGGGCTCAGAGAAACAAAATAAACAAAATTATGACCTTTGGCGGATAATTTTTGTTTAATTATCTCTTTATTCCGGAATCTGGGGGGAGAGGACTTAAGCCCGGTGAGGGTATACCTAGATACGCCGATTATGCTGCATACTGACATTAAATTTAGTATGTAGGTATAGTTTAAAAAATTGAATCAGTATTAATATATTTATAAAGCAATAATATTATTATAGTAGGTGAGGAATGCAAATTGCTTTTTAGGACAATTAAAATTCAAAGTTAAAGTGAAAACACTTTTCGAGGGCAGAGTTACATTAATAATTCCCCGTTTTCCATACAGAGTGTTGCGATGTGATATTCGTGAAGGACACAAATGCGCACAAAATCCTGAATGAGATATGTGCGAATATTTTACGAAAAGAAAAAGAGTCCCTTTCAAGTCCAGATGAACAAACTTCAAAAATCAAAACCACGATTCCACCTAAAAGCCCCGTCCTTTCAGCCAACCTTTGTCGAAATGAGATACTGAAGACTTGTGGGGTGGACGTGGTGTATTTGATAAAAGACAATCCAGCTATTTCAAAAGGATATAAAGAGTCTTTAAATCAGCTTCGGACATTCAATACATCTCAATGCATGAAGACAAATTATGGGGTAGATTTTTTTGAAGAAATTGGTCTACCTAGATCCAGAAAGGCCAAAACTGATAGTCAACCTAGTAAGAATTTATTCGCTACCAAGCAAACATTAGATGTGTTCTACTCACAAAAAAGATTTTGTACAATCTACTTATTAACATTTGAAGTAATCCTAATCAGATTAAAACTATTTTAGTAAATATCTAAGATTCTTCCAAAACAAAAATACAATTTGTGGAAATAATACAATTACTTATTATCGTAAAGAGAATTAACAAAAAATTACCGCAATCAGCGCTTATTAATGTGTTTATTAAAATCATTGTTGCACCATTTTTTAAACGCATCCACTTTCCTCCAATGCAGTGAAATGCAGCCAACTAAAATACCTATGTAGCTTTGAAAAAGAAAAATGACAGCGGAGAACATAAAAATTGAACATTGCAGAAACATCGAATTTCGAAAAATGATTTTTGCAAAAGTCAAAAATAACTGTAAAAAGTTTTGGCACAAATTGTTAAACATGCGTTAACGTTCATTAATATTACTGTGCATATAAAACCTTCGCTGTTTGCGTTTGTGTGGGTGTTGTGTATTAATTACCTAACTTTTAGCGTTTGAATAAGAATTAATTCTATAATTAGCACTACCTATGTGCATCTATTAACGCTATTGACTTACATGCGAGGTTATTTATTGTACGAGATGATTTACGATGTTTATGTATTTCAGGTCACATGAGACCAGAACGACCATTACATTTCAGACCTGATATGATGCATCCAGCTTTGAGAGAAAAAGGGCGTGCAATTCACAGTCCCTTACCTCAAAGAACTATTGAAAAGGAAGCAAGAGTAAGTTCCTCATTGTATTTTGTGTTGCACTTTTAATTTAACAAAATTTTTATGCGAACGTGGTAAAATGAAAAGAATCATCAATCATTCCTTTACTACCAGAAGTTCTCAATTGCAAAAGAAGTGCGTGGTTTAGATTTTGATGAATGTGCATTATGCCACAAAGAGTGTTTCAAGGTTATTTTTAGTGAAAGACTGATGCAAATATTTGTATATAATATATTATGATGATATTGATTTCAGCCTGGACCTATGCCCGGGGTGCGTCCTCCAATTGGTGGAAGTGGCCATGTTGCAACTCCAAAGGGAGGTGGAACGATGGGAATCATCATGCCCATTTATACCATCGGCATAGTCGTCTTTTTCTTCTACACCATCATGAAGGTATTTAATGTAAGAATTCAGTCACTGTCTTTTGTTTATTTTCGCAACTTCGGTTCTTCCAAGCATCATATTAGCAGCTTCATGTTAAATGAAAGAATATTTACTTTTCAGCTTAAGTAGAGAAAATGAGAGCAATTTTCTTTGATCGTATGATATTTTTTGGTAATACCACGTATCAATAAGAATCTTGATATGAATCTTTATGGATTTATGTTGAAATCTTGCAAGTTTCGAAAAGTACAGGGGAAACGAAGGGGGAACACATTTTTTGATTGCAAAGATTCAGGATTCAGATTATCATTATTTAGTAGCGAAGCTACTATATGTTTTTGTTTTGTCTGTCTATCTATCTATCTATCTATCTATCTATCTATCTATGTATCTGTGCGCACTACTACTTGAGA
>JABASD010001792.1:0-34401 GCA_019776165.1 Pogonognathellus flavescens
ACAAAATTTACCCCAGCTCTGTACTCGTTTCCAGTCAAACACCGATTACCGATGAAGGTTTTACATGAAATCAGTGGCGTTAGTGACGTGTCGGTGACGTGTCAGTGACGTTTATGCCTTGACGTCACTAAAAATCCTGCAGCCTTAAAATAGAATTTTATTTGTTGTGTAAGAGGAGATTTATTATTTTGTGGATTGAAGTGACTGCGAGTGAGGAGTGAGTTGCTGAAGAAGTTTGCAGACAGCATAATTGTACTGACAGACAGAGACACAAAGTTTTGAAATAAGAAAAGGATTTCAGGGCTATACCTCCTCCGTCTGACTGCTACATACTTTTACTTCTTCTGTTTCCACACTACAACAAAGATACTTCTGCCATTCCTGCTACTACAAACAAAATTTCACAATTCATAACAACGTTGTCTTCGTAATAAAAGTTTGACAGGGCACAATGGTGCAGCAACCGACCTTGATTTTCTTTCTCCCTTTATTCTCATAGTACTCTGCTCTCTTCTTCTCTTCTCTCGCTTTTTTTGACCCCTTTTCCTTCCTTTACAGCACTGGTGAGATTGCCAGTTACATATTTATGCTCTTCGGGTCATGACTGTGTATTATGTATCAACTATGTATATGTAACATGATCAGGGTTCCAAATCCGGGGAAAAGCTACCTCGGAAATTTACGGAAAAACACTTGTTTTACTTTTTATACTTTTAACTACGGAAAAATAAGGAGAAATAAGGCCTATAACTTAATATACACATGACTGCATATGCAGATGCACACAGTAATTATGGTAACCGGTTACTTCCTGTTCCTCCACTATATACTCTTTCATTCTATTGATTGTTGAAGTATAGTTTGTAAACAGCATATAATTTAAATATAAGTCTCAAGTCAAACATTTAGCAGTGTAAGGAAAAATGCAATTTCATTAATGAACACGCATTCGTCTGCAGTATTTACTATTCAGAATCATATCTAGGGGATATGCATTTCCCGAGTGTCTTTGGCCATTCCCAGAATTTTCCCGGAAAATATTGCAATCAGGGAATAATAATATTCGTTTGCGAAGTGTCAAGACACTTTTGTTTCAATTTACACAAAATTAAATTTATATACATAACAACATTCATAAAAAATATAATTCGAAAGTGATACAAACACATAAAAGTTATGTAAACACATAATACCTATAATATGTACATAATATGAGGAATGTAACTGCCCACATCTTGGGTTGCATTATGGCCCAGTTTGAAAGTTTGAATGCACAAACATTGTTTGGGATTAGGAGTAATTTAAGCTAACAAAAATTAATTTAGCTTTAGAAATTAACTTGTAAAGGAAAAAAATTATTTATGATTTAAAATAGATAGGTGAAAATAAGACAGCGACTATAAAGACGCAAAAACCGCAGGGATATTTTTTAATATATTTGATTTACAGATTTTTATTTTTGGTAGTTTACTATTTAGCTGTTTTAGTATGATTACTTTTGTCTTGGGTTTTGTAGGAATGGAATGTCTTAACTCGGCGGATTAAAAATTAGTCTATAATATTATATCTTTTAATATTTCACTTTTTATTAACGTTTCTGGATATAAGGGAAAGGTAAGCATGGTTGGTGCACGCTTATACTGTACATAGTACATGTATTTGTTCCATTGTTTGTTACGTATTTCTCCTGGTTTTTTCATATTTCCTGGATAGGACATGCTTAAGCTCCGGGAAATGCCAACCCTGAACACAATACGATATGGATATTACCTAGTGTTCACACAAACCCATATTCCTATACTTACATACCTACAACACAACTATCACAGATCCCACTACATGTAAGCCTTATACTTTCTCTGCCACCTGCTTCCACCAAAATTGATATAAAAACGGTTGCCACATGTACCAGAATGACAAAACAATCCTTTTAGCTTCAGATTGTAGAAATCATTTGAAGAATGGAGAAATGCTTTAAGTGTTCTCAAATGAGTGTAAATATGGCTTATCCGATATGAGGTATGCGTGAACTACAATTTATTATTATTCTACAACTAAACTCTTCGTAATTTTCTTGCTTGCAGCGATAGCGATAGTATAATTGCTTTCAAATAAAAATCTGTTAATTCCAATTTTAACATTTTTTGCTGATTCAAACTACTTTTTCCCGATTCATTTAACTTTGATTCATTTTAAGCTAGACATACGATCAAGCTGCGGCATTTGACTCAAATTTCACACAGAGACAGCCTACTATACATGACATATAGATCAACTAGAAGACTACTAGATAAACTATGAATAACTATGAATCAAAGTTGATCTATAGGCCATTGGTTGTCTCTGTGTGGAATTTGGGGCAAAGGGCACTTGCCCCATCTTGACAGTGTGTCCAACTTTACGGCACCTGAATCTTGAAATGATTTTTGAAATTTCTGGCAACCCTGGAAGTTAATATTTCTAGAAGATGGAAGAGAAATCTTTGTAGAGGTTTTGCCTGAACATAATAACACAGGTTGTTTTGTTGAGATTGAGAGTGTTAGGACAATGTACTAAATTCATAGTGATGCAGACAGTGTGATATGCTTCATGTCTATTTTTATAGCCCTAATAGGGTCTGTTCAAAGACAGACATCTCAAATGACGCCTTTGACGACGCAATTGATATTCTTTAAAGTTTATAGTGTTCCTATTGGAACAAGCCAAGCTGCCGTGTAGTACAGAATAAGGATCATTTCAATTGTATTGTGTTACTGCTTACTGCAATCACTCCACGGATTCAAACACTGAAATGAAAGGAGCAAAATGCGCCTTAGAAAACAATGTCATCCAAGAGACTCTCTCTCTCTCTTTGGCAGCAAATACACAAATAAATAACCGCCCGTTAATTAAATGTATTTAGTAATTCGCTTTGAAACTTGAAATCAAACGTTAGCATTTGTGTTTCCATGCGCTCACTCTCACAATACATACTCGGGATATACCACACCATTATTCTGTTTGTTTGTACCAAAGCAAAATTTATTTGCACAGTACTTATTCCTTTACACAACTTACTACCTTATTGACTGGTAGCCATACGGAGATTCGCACACTATTGACAGCTTCCGTACAATTATCAGTTGAATCAGGAAAAGCGTGAACTAGCATCAATCACCTAATTTCATTTTCACACTCAGTCAAATGAAAGCAATCATGGATTAATGCAATCAGCAATTAAACAATTCAGTTTTTGGTAAATATTCTGAACATGTTTACTGCCGACTGACTAATTGTAGGAGAAACGTCGACTAAGACATTCAGAAAGGTTCAAGGTACAGAGAAATGTTTGCGCAAATCAATAGGTACTTATTTATTCGATAGAATTTGCCAGAGGAAGTATCTATAGGCACTTTTTGGTTAAAAAGGACCTTCAAACTACAAAGTTTCGAAATGCACGTTAATTATTATTTCATATATAGCCAATGAGTGGAAAGTAATGTGGAGAAAGTACCACGATAAGAAGTGAAGATGAACGTATGTGAAGATCTAGCACATACTAAAAAGCCAAAGAAAGCTTCCGATTTACTTTTTATTGGAGTTGTTCTTAATTTTTTGAAGTGTTTGTTGTCTACGGACCTACTCATTCCTACCTTTATATTTTAAAGCATTACACAGCTTTTAAGAAAACACCTTATGGATTCACTTGAGCTAACAAAACTGTAGCATGTGTTGAGCTGAAGAAATCAGAACATTAAACATTTTGAATATAATGCTGCCTTATGCCTCGGTTGAACTTTTGACTTTTGCACTTAGAAAGGCCCCCGAAGGAATGAACCGTGAGCACCAAAACACCATCACTGTTGCTAATGGTCCTACCAAACGATAATAATTCATTTTGACTCAGTACTCGCTATATACACACTGTAGTTATATTATACGTATAACACAACACAATAAGTACAAGTAACCAATTCACTCCACGAAGAAATTGTGCTTCTTGTGTTATGTTTGATCTATAAATAGGCTCATAAAGCTTTCTTATAGTCGTATAAACGTATATACTTGCTTACGTAATACAAATACGTGCACTCACGTATGTTTTATAAATCATAGCTAATATTATAGCAGAAATATTGTGCATTATTAGAGGCACACGTGTGCTTTTAGACACACGGGAACAGACAATATTCTTAGGTATTCTTATATAATATAGTGTGGATATACGTAAATGTTGAAGAACATAATAAATATTGTTCAATCTGCCAACTTGTGGTCACCCAAACGAATCCACGAACTTTAAGATTTATTGTTTTTTAAAATGAGGTACTGTAGGGAAATCCTTTCCTTACACTCAAGTTGAGATGGGTATACAATATTGTACAATAAAGTATAGGTAGGTATGTATATACACATTGTGACAATAGCAACAATACATTTGCTTCGATGAGTTGATGCTTAGCAAATGGCATTATTAAGCAACGAAGTAACATTGTATATATGGGAATGCATTGAATGCAATTCGGGTCTGTCCGTCTGTCTGTTTTTCTGTTTGTACGATAACTCAAGAACGGTTTCAGATAATGACTTGACACTTGGTATACCTGTTCTAGTGGTATATTGGAAGGCTAAGTTTGCATATGGGGTGCATTCCTTCATGACGTTTGACCTTTTAGACTACCTACTTTGTTAATACAGCCTCAACAACACAGTGCAATTTAACTACTGTGAACTCTACTGAGGTTTGAAAGTGAAGACAGATAAATTCGAATTTGAAGATTGCCAATGCGAATATTTCGATTAAAAATGGCATGATTTTTTAATAAATTTGTACTAGTGATAGTAATTATATTTCTACTAACATGGTTTCACAGTTTACGTGTGGAGGTGTGGATGTCACAGTTAATGTTATCGTGTTAACACAGTATCACTGTTCACTTTGTAACTTGTTTACACCCGGTTTTGAATCGGTTTATTCTCTTATGTTGTTTCTCATCAAAGCAAAGTTTGAGGTTGGCAAAATAAAATAAATATATCAAGACAGAAGGAATATTGGTTACTTATTGCTTGCATTCATCTCTCCGCTTTTCTTTTCCCTGGCAGCTCTTCGTGTACCTATATACTCTTTGATATTCCCGAGTACATTTGTATGTACAAGCTTTGCACACAAAACGCAGCAACCTCACTGTAACCTTATCTTTGATTCTGCAAGAGTAGTCCGTGTAGGTATGGAGTCTGGAGTAGCTCTCTGAATTTTCTTGCTACAACTAACAAGCTAACCTCTTCAGTGGAATTGTATGCACGAATGAAAAAGCAAGAGCTGTGTACGTATTACGTATACGTTGGGTACTTATATGTATCTATATATGCAATATTTATTGTACCTAATAAATTAAGTAGTACAAATAAATGTGCTTTACGTATTTAGTTTTCAGTGTCTGTAACACATTCTCTTTATTGATCAGCAACCGGCATTCAGGACAATGACTGAACTGAATGCCGTCAACAAATGAAGCTTTTCGTATTCACCGGAAGCTCCCTGCTCAAAACATCATTGCATTATTCCGTGTTTCAGAGTCTCAGACTACCTCACTCAGCTTGTAAAACTCGGATAGTATCTCCCAAGAAGGAAAACAGACACAAGTTCTTTCTTAATGTGCACAAATAATTTAATGTGCACAAATAATTTAATGTGCACACCTAAGACACACGGGTGGCGGACTTCACTTACTAATCGAATGCAGTACATTACACCCGGACTGAATTACCAGTTACTACGTGTAAAAAGTTGAGAACATGGGAATAATGTAATTCTTTCTGTTTTCATTTGAAGAGTACACGTGAAAGTTTTTATACTTATTAATTTGTACAATTCACATAATTTCTTTCGTGCATGTTTTTCATTAACGTAAGTGTATTATTCTATGCACACCACCCTTTAGAGTAATGACGACCTACTAATCTGATTATAGTAAGTACTTACTTAATAAACTATAATAAATCGGTTGTAAAAATAAGTGGAAGAATACACAATTATCTAATTGTAAGTTAGGTACCCAATTAACCTTTGTCAAAAGTTTGAACGAATTTAGTTAATTCATTCTCGAGATATGGCTTTGAAAAACAGACAACACTTGATATAAAGTAGCTTTCGTTACTTATTATTGTAACCGAATGATCCCATTTTTGAAATTGGGCTTTCTTGTGACCCTAAGAACATGTACACCCATTTTCTACGAATTCTGTTAGTTAGTTCGTATTGAGATATCCCTTGGACAGATACATACACATAGATAGATATAGAGAGACAGATACACATTATATACATTCCTACAAAGTAGCTTATTAATAAAAATACATAGGAGTTGTAAGAGTAATTGTAAAAACAGGCGAGTTAAGGAAAGAAGAATTTTAAAGTGTCGGGGATAAATGGTGAGAAAGGAAAGGAAGCGGTGAGGGAAGAGAAAAGTGAAAGTGAATTCCGAACAGGAAACACGGTAGTATTCGTGATAAATGCAAATTAACTTGTATCACGATTTAATGCTCTACTAAAAGTATCTAATAACATTAACATAATATTCCATCAAAACCCACTCCAGTCTGAAAAGTACAATGGTACGGTTGCTGTTTCTTTTCACGGCTGCCATTAGTATTTTATTATTTCTGTAGAAATATTATGCAAGGTTGAATAGCATTTGATGTCTGACATGTTTCTTTCTTGTGTCTGTTTGTGCGATTATATTTTACTATAAGAATTGAGTAACTGCAAAACTACATTCATCCATGTGTCATGCATTTTGCTTTTGCTGCGGTTGACTTTTTCCATTTCCTCCGAGAGAGAAACTGAAGCCTGGCAAGTGGAATCCCATAGTTTCGGGTATTTCATACAAAATTCCCGAATGGAATACACAAAGCAATCAATATCAGCAACTCGAAGAGACATCCGTCCATCTACTTCCTTCTGACTGACATCACATACCTTTCTTTAAACAGACCAAGGTACATGTGCCATGAGCATCAGACTTATAACTTAACTTCTGCTCTGCCCCTGCATTCTTTTTTAGACTTCTACCTCTCCCTTCAACCAACTGTGCTTAAAACACTCCTGCACAAAACGTCTTATTTCTGTTACGTGCCCTGCACAAACAGCAGGAATAATATAATTTTAAATTGAGTTACTTTACTACATCATTATGCGAAAAGCACAGCTATTCAGATACCTACCGACTACCTATTATAATAATTACGCAAGTAGGTGTAGCATACGTATTTTTATAAAAGGTATATGCTTTCTATATATTGCCTTGAGACATGAATTGAGATAATAATATGGCATATATCATATAACACTCTAAAATCCGTCCTGCAACTTTCTCCGGCTATATGTATACACAAACTTGTACGGTATAGATATAATAACAAGAATAAGAGAATAATAGTTTTCTCTTTGACACCACAGAAAAGAGTTCAACGTATGTAACAATGTTATATATGTCCAATTCTTCTTTTTTAAACTACATTTCATATTTGCACTTTTGTATGTGACGGTAACTTGTACTGATAGTACTTTCGTCTCCCTATTTGCTTAACAATAGGTTTTGAAAAATTGTGCACATATGCAATATGAATGCATTGTGTACGAGGTATAGTTATGGAAGCACAATCATTTCTTTTTTACCTCTGATACAACACAAGGAGCACCAATAAATAGTCCTACTAAAGAAAATAAAAAAGCCGTGAGTTTTTTAGAAATTCTCAGTCAGAGATAGATTTCTTGCACAAACTCTTTACATCTACAGACTATACATCCATGTCGAAACAAGGAAACTGCAGGTTCCTTGTTTCGACTGTAGAAAAAGTGTATTTATTGATGATTCGCTTCCCCAGGAGTTTTTTCACTATTCAGAAATTTTGCGAGATATTAATCGCTTTTTAATAAATACTTTTCGTTACATGGCTAATGTAGAATACAATTAGTGACTAAGATAGCATCTTTTATGTTATAAATCTTTGCACCGTCCGTTTATTGGTAGTACTTAACTTATTATATAACAGTTTAAAGTATTTCCCTATAGTATGTGTAAGCATTAACACTTGACAAAATAAAGTAATGAGTTGTGCTTTTGTATTTCAAAGAACGGACAAAATCCATAGGTATACCACTTTGTTTTCAGAAAGTCATGTTTTAGAGTTGTTGGGATTCAACTGTTACATTTTATTGTATCCGCGTCATTGTCGTTGCTACTATAAAATCGAGCTCCATCGAACGATTTTATTTCGTCATTTATTAACTTCAGAGTTTGTAAATTTCATGCACTGATGCATCCATATTATATACTTAAGCTTTGCAAAGCTCATGTAGTAATAGTTAACGTAACGGATTGTCCTAATCTTCGGACTTAACCTCACACAGGACCTTTTTTACGATTTTGAGACACCAAACCGCATTCTGTGTCAATTGATTTTGCCGCATAAAATCGTATCCGGCCAAGAAAATTGACAGGAAATGTTAAACATACAGATCACTTATAAGTAAAAAAAAGTAATATTCGAAAAAAACTTAACTATGAATATCACTATAAGGTTAACTTATTCTGGCTTTCACTCATTGTCATAAATTCTTTGATGTGAGACAAAGGATTACACGTACACCTACATCCATATATACATATTACATACGAATAGACAGACTGACGGAAACTTATTTCTATTACGTATATGTATATTATAATTCCATCAATTTCTTCAGGGGGAAACGGGAGATGCAGTGAAAAAAATCACTTGTGGATGTAATGTGTAATGAGAAAAGGATCTATAACTAAAAGAAGATTAATTTCGCTAGCTATTACAGAGCTGTACTGATGAAAGAAAATAAAAAGCGGTTCTACCTAAAGAAAGTTTGTTTGTTGCTGGCTGTGGCTGACGTAGAAAGTCATTTACAATCATAACGTGTGGAAAAGGTCAGTTTTTATTTTAATAATAAGGTTGGTGGGGTTGAAGGAAGTTTTTTGTGCGCCTTGTGATGTCTAATGTAGCCTGTAGCTGAGTATGTTGCACGAATCAATAGCAGCGCACACACATGGTGCAGAAAAAGTAATACGAAAGGCATATACGAATTAAAAATTAACCTTCAAGGCAAGTTGACTATTTGAAGAAAATAATGGAGGAGGAGAAGAAGCGGAAGAAGAAGAAAAATAAGAGAGTCTGGTGATTTTCTGTCGGAGCCAATTCCAATGAGAATAAGAGATGCTTTTGGGATTGCTGTTGTCAGAATGAAAAGTCTGGGGGGATGTTCTGCAATCGGCACCACTCTTCTTTTCATTGTTCGACTCAACAACAGTTAAAGATTTACTGTGTGTCTCTTTTTTCCTTCCGTCAGTCCATTTCATGCCCCATTCCTCTTGACGTAAACGCTTCGCAGACAATACCCATTTCCTCCAAAATTGCCCACTTTTCCCACACGGCTCCTCCACATTACAACTATTTTCGGAATCATTTTCATTCTCAACGTCACCGTCATCTTCCCGGCGTGTACCACTACAAATATTACTCTCATCTTTCCAAAATACATCACATGTAGAAGATACTTTCACAATTCTAGGACGAAATTTCGGACGCAATAACAAATCAACTCCTCCATTACCATTCCCGTCATTTTCCCCCGTCAATTTCATCATTTGACTCTTCTCCGTCCATTTCTCATGTTCTGACACAAAATCTAAGCCAGATTTGTTCACAGAAGTATTTCTCAATGTAAAAAAATCTCGAATTGTTCCCAAACACTGAAAAACGTGTGATCCTGGAGCTGAATCACAACTCTTTGATTTGTATCGCCGCGTGATGATTTTCTTTTTTGAGCATGTTTTCTCTTGACCTTGACTTTTCTCCATGTACTTAATAATGACGATTCGTAAGAAAACAATTAGAGCAATCACAAAAAAAGATAAACTAATCGAAGCGATTTCATCCACACAACTAACTTGTATTGGGACCGAAGAAGAAGTCCAATAATTTCCATTTTGTCCTAATGGAGGATGATGTCCAGGATCAAAGAACTTTACATGTTTATCGCCAAATTTCAAATTTTGAAACGGTATTGTAGCTTTAGTTATTTCTGTTGCTTGCGGAAAATGTTCAGAAATGGAAACAGAATTTTGGAAGGATGTTTGTGAGGGGAGTAAAGGTGGAAATACCGGACAAATATTTTTATCGTTGCTGACAGAAGAAGAATCAAAATCGTGGACGGGGTCAGTTCCCCCCTCCCCATCCGGAGCAGAGGAAGACAACAGAACAGATTTGTTTGCCAGTTGACTCTCGTACAAGTTGCTGCTAATACTGCACAATTTTTCCACTATGAAAACATTGTAGTCTTTCCCCCTACAACTGTCCCGTCTCACGTCAGACTTGAAATCCTCCATGTCAATATTATTTCTTTGCAACGACGACATGTTAATGATGTGTTGAAGAAGAACTAAAAAGTTGGCAGAACGAGAAGCAGTACAAGTGCAAATGTCACGGTCACTCTACATCTGTTTCTCTCTCTAATTTTTGCCCGAGTTCTTTTCCCTCAGGTGCCACAGTAAAAGGGTTGAGTTGGAAGAAAATATTATTGAATGAAGCCTGTTTGATGATTGTAGGGATAGTGGACATAGAATGGGGGAGAACTACTAAAATACTATCAATGTATCAAGTATTAAAGAAATTTCCTTTCAAGGTGAACTCGTAATCAAATAAAGGATCCACGAAAAAGGAAAAGAGAGTTGTGCTTGTAGTTTGTAGGACGACGATGACGAAGAGGTGTTGTACGTTTTCCTGTTTGTTCCTCCAACGTAGTGGCCTTTAGACGTAAACTAATAAACCACTCCTGCTATTATGAAGTATTCAGTCAGAAATAAATTTAATGGCATGGATCCATCCATCCCATTCGCAAAGTAAGAAGTTGCTCTTAGAGTTCTGCAGACTGTGACTACATAATATAGTTTCCCAATTACAGAATTAATTAACATGAGTACACCACTTGACTAATGCAACGCGAATACAATTGCAATTGAACATTTCGTTTGCGTAATGAGATGTTTCCATTTCACGCTCTGTTTTATGAATGACGCATGTAGTATTTACTATTTACCTTCTTCTTCCTTCCACAGTTGAATGAAACTGAGGAGTTTCTCTCTCTCTCTCTCTACACAAATAAAATATAAGTGAAATGTTTCAAATCGAAATGAGAAGACACTAAAGTTGACTTGTGACAGTTGACAATAGAGACTAATCCAATTACACGAGTTTCTTCAGTGTAGTCTTCTCCGTAGTCACAACGGAGAAGTTGGAAGGCAGTTCATGGCATTACGAGATGAACACTCTCAAAATGCAAACGAAGGTCGACTATGAACTATTAGAAAGAGACAGACAGAGGCAAAAGTTTATGATGATGATGATGATGAGGAATTGAGAAAGACACACGCACAGAACAGACGGAGACAGAGACACAACTAAGAAGGATTTGCAAGTGGACTGATGCTGCTGTAGAAAATCTTTCTCTCTGTCTCTGTTCAGAAAAGGAACACGAGACAAGAAGATGTGAGGAGAACTGTAAGAAGAAGAACCTTCTTGCTTAACTTAGTACGAATCGTAATATTATTCCTACAAGTTTGGCACAAAATATATAAATAGTTCTCTGTGTCTAGTGTCTGTGTTTCTTCAGTCACCTGATCTCTCTGCAGCCATGTTACTGTGTGCATCGTCCCGTTTTCTGTCTCTAAAATGCCAAAGTAGCTCTTCGGGGAAAAATCTGCACCGTCAACGCTACTAACAAGATATCACACGTCATAATGATGACAAAACATGTACGTAAATAAACACAACGTGAGACGATGCTTACACTTACACTTTTTTCTAAGACGTACATAAGGTCAATTTAGATTAGCAAAAAGAATGTTAGCAAAGATTAAACAAAAATTGTTGCAAATTTTCTCACAAGACTGAGAAATTATTTGGCTAGTGAATCTTGTAAGAAAAAAAGTTGCTATATGTAGCAGGACTTACTGGAAATAGTATTACAAGCGACTAAGTCATATTATAGAGTCATTGAGTCATATCTGTATAGTCTGTAGTATAGGATGAAGAGGATACAAAATGGGAGGTACATATTGAGTTGAATGCAGTTTAAAATATATACGGTATAGAATAAAAATAAATGTATGTATGTGTGATGTGTAAGTGAAATGTATTGAAAAGTGTTTGATGAAAGCTTTAAGAGAAGATCAACTTAGAGAAGATCTTTGGGGGAAATAGGTAGAATTCGATTGTGTGAAAAGGATTCTTTGATGCTACAGAACTATGAAAAAAGCACTTGAGACTCCACCATAGAAACGTTGCACTTTCCTACGTTACTTGTGCTACACGGAATCTTAACTTTTCAACTTTCCTCTTCCTAATACTTAAGTAAGGCTGGTAATACATTTAACAATGATCATCTTGGATTCCTATAGCTCGGGGGTGCAGAAAAATCAATATCTCTCATAAAATCTAATTGCTACCAGAATTACATCATCAACCACCACAAAATAAAATTTACGGCACTCTGAGTATAACTTAACTGTCATTATTTTGCAATTTAGTATAATTCTAGCCCATAATTAATAGTCATCGCCCTAATTATTAAATTGCGAGTCCCTCTCGTTGTTTGTGCAGTGACTCAATCAATTTCTACAAATTCAGAAGGGCCGCTATAATATAAAGAGAGTTTTAATTTAAAAAGTAAGTTACAGTAATTATAGCATGAAGGAGAAATTATGCAAAGTGTGTGTTTCGGGAATGTGAGAATCCGGACCCCTGGAGTGAGAAAGGATGTAATAATCTGGTAAAAGAAGTTCTACTTTCTTGACCTACAAAACGGAAGAATAAGTAAAGTATAAGCTGTGCCTAGACGTTCTTTCAAGTACATTTACTCTTTCCGTCAAGTCACTTCTTATTTCTTCTATACAGACAATCCTCCCATTCTCCGTTCGAATTCCTATTCCACGATCACATATAATACGCTCGTATTGTAGGAACAATGACAATTCGCATACACAACTCTTGCATGGCGATGAGCTTTTAGTAGTAGTACTAGGTGCTATCATACATATAATAATATAGGTCATACGAAAAACACTACAAACTGAATACAACAAACAAACAAGCATCCTCTGTATATTTTATAAGGAGCTACGCTCATTACATAACTCTTGCAGTGCACTCGCTGGGTGTTACAGTTACAGTATATTAATAGCAAATAAGATTGCAAATTGTGGATATAGAGTATAGCATGTGTGTGTGTGTGTGTTTTATATAGCCAATACTAATCTGTAAGTAACGACATGGAACTTTAACGCAATTTCACTTCTTCGTTGCTCCAAACAGAATTTGGCAGCCAATGATCGAGAAAATAAGAACTTGTATATTCATACACCACACAATGCCAGCACTATACACAAAATAGTTCAATATACAAATATACGGCCTACATAAATTGCCTTAAGCTCATTTTCATGCTGCCGTACGTCAATATTACAACAGCCTCATCAGCACATGTACATACACAAAGTATGTAGTCGCCATATTATTCCCTATCTTTTTCCAACACTGTTCTTCTGTACTTGTGACACACGATAAATTCTTTTTCACTTGTCAAATACTATAACATTACTTATACATTTAAGTGCATGCATGGGTATGCAATATTCATACACGTATGCGACTATAAAGTTTATTTGTCAAATGACTTTGGACTTTTTACCGTAGAATAACAATAAGAAATATTCGTCAGGGGCAGCGTGTATGATTCCCCACGTTATTTTGATGTATTTAATGTGTATGGCTATGTGGATTATTTTTCTTGTGTCACATAACATTATATTATGTAATCTCGTTTTATTTCTATGTCTAATGAATGTGCATAAACATTTTACTTGTGATTATTATTAACCTAAGTTTTATTTCGACTCCCTATTTTTTCATCATGTAGAGGAATAGCAATAAGAAAAAAAGAAATTTATGACGCCTTAGAATGAAAATGGTTTTGTGCACTTGTCTTCGGTAGGCTGATTCGTATCTTAGCACGATATCATATATCACCCAGTTGTAAAGCGAATTAAATTACTTTTTCACATTATTACTCCACCTCAGTCAGTCACATAATTTGATAAATGCTCCTAGCTTGTCATGCATGATCCCCCAACCACTGCTCAAAAATATTACCCGGGAACATGAAATGAAAAACTATACGGTGAAAGTACAGAATATTAGGCATATTGCACAGAGTGCTTGTATACACACCTAGCACATAGATAACGCGTAATCTGAACATAAATACAAACAATTGATGTGAGTAATAATATGAGTATGAAGTGTAGAAGGAGAAGTGCATTAGCACTCGGAGAAATAAATGACGAGGTATATAGTAAAAGTAAAGAGCAACGGGTTAACTGTGGAAATAACCGTCGTGGAACATTATTCGAAGCTCGGAAATGAATTCACGTTGTTGTTGCGACTATAAAACTCAACTCCGGTTTATCTGCTCCGGTGTTCATCCAATTCACTATTTTACCAGTATTTTATTAGCAGGGCAGTTCTGTTTCTGTGAGGAAAGACCAGCAGAATGAAGAATGCTGGTGGAAAAACCTCACAATCCTCCGATATAGGATACCGGGGATCAAGCCGACAATTGTCGTTATGGGAATAAACAGGCAAAAATATCAGGGAATATATTCGGTGAAAACGGGAGAAAACGTAGTTGACATTTTTTGTCATTGGATGTTAAGATCAATAAATCAGGAAATTTTTCTATGATACCGGGAAGAAAAGTGATTTCCACCAGCGGTGAAGAGTCAACATTTACTTGAGTTACGGAGAATGTTTAGCCAAATGCAGAGAGAAAGAGAGAGGAGGAAGAAGGAAGGTAAATATATTCTCGTCTCCACACACTGCACTGGCAATGAATAGCAGTGCGATGAGCTTGAGGCCAATCCCAACTGATCACTGAAAAATAATACTAATAATAAACCACTGAATAACAAACACTCCCGACTGTTCCATACCACTCGTCTTTTCAACATCACAGAACCACAGTGTATAAGCCAGGTATAAAGCAGCGGACCGGACCCCAGAAGTAATATTCTTTAACTTTGTATATTATACAGAATACACATTACATTGCACATACGTGTAATCCTACAATGACCTAAACCCACATGAACTCCTGATCTTCCAATAAATAATGTACTTTGTACTGGAAATGGTACCCTCCTCTAAAAAAGTCAACCTTCACTTCACGATCTCATTTCAGTCTTGTGTGTTATACAAATTACGTTTCCACTTTGAAGAAAACAAACAAAGGTTCTATTCTAAACAAGCTCCGATTTCTAATTTGCTCAAATCATTTTATTTAAATAGAAATAAACACTTCGTTTCATTACTCAACTACTACATGGCTGAATGAGCAGTTCAACGGTTCCAAAATACGACTGAATAATATGTACTATAATGATAATAATGTAGGCACTGTACATTATTGTACTGTAGTACTGACAAAATCTAATCTGGGTCCACTCTTAAATAAACAACTCAGGCTAATTAATTAAAAGTCGGCAAATATTAAAAGTTTGAAGAAGAAGTCATAAAATGCCATAATTATAATAATGTCATTAAAATACTAAATCCATAAAGAGTCACTTACGTTTATTAACAATACCTATGCTATTTATTAAGTAGCGCAAGCTACTTTATAACATTGATGTCTACGTCTGTCTGTCCGTCTGTGACTACTATAACAGTACACTGCAGTTTAAATACTGTTAAGTGAATTCTATTTATGTTTGGAAAAGAAACCCGCCTAATTTGAAATTTGAAAACGACTACTAAAGTTCAAATATGTTGAAAAATGTGAATTGATGTTTTTAAATGTAACATTTAGTAAGAATAGTTATTCTGTTGCATATTTGACAACTCCTTTAATGGTGACTTATTGTTAGTTAATAATATTATATTCCTACGCTACTTTATTACAGCTTTGAATGGTTTGTTATTAGTTCTTATATCTATATACTGAAATGAAATTTAAATGGGATGAACTGTCTATATGGAAAAGTGGTAGCTCTGTGTGTATTGTATTCTGTGAGAGTGAGACGATTGCCGATTGTTTGCTTTTGCATGCATTCTCTACGGACTCTCTGCCAACTCGAAGCTGTAAAAAGGCTTCGCTTGAGTTAACACGAGCATTGCATTTCCAATAGGAAACTATAACATTTGCTTACATTTTACACGACGTTGCTGAATGCCCCGCACTGCTTTTATTTTTTCACCATTCATCAAAGTAACTCAAGGAAATTTCCTCCGTTCCAGCCAAGACAATGCAAATATTGTCCGTTTAAACAGCGGGGATTCGGTTTTTTTGCTTTTGGTTGTGCTCAATTATCTTTCTCTTGTCATGTCATATTATATAACACAACGGTCTTGTGTACGTGTATAAATAACCTTGCAAAAACTTGGCTTGCAGCGAATACATGACACGACACAAATGCTATCTCCACAAATGCGAAGACCAAAACAACATAAATATACGTAGTAAGTGCTATTTACTACCTTTTTATGTTCTATTTGTAAAATACTCTTTGGAGAAGTGTTGGAAGAGATGTGCCATGTGCGGTGTTGCAGTTTATTGGCTTCTTCTTTCTTCGCATTCTCCAAAATTTAAATTAAGCCGAAGGTCACAAAATATTAAAAACGGAATTGCATGCCAAAGCAAAAACTTAAGCTTCGTTTCATTTGTAATCATAATATTATTTTGTAGACAGCGTATACACAAAACACACGCACACCTCTCCTTCTCCTTTCAGCTTCGTCACCTACGTCATTCAGTTTGTTGTTGAGACGTAAAACTGCTAAACTGTGCTTCTCATGGTCTACGGAAACGTAACATATTGTATGGAAACCGTATAGTTCTCCAGAAACTGGCAATGAAATCCAATAATTATTAGGAACACGACTGCTTGCCAAAAAACTGCGGAGATTCACCTTTTCTACCCAAGTGACTGACTTCGCCAGAGAAAATAACATGTGTGCAAACAGAAACTCCTATAACATCACCACTACACACCATGTCCTTACTCTATAACAAGTACCACGCCACCGCCACTTACACTTTGCAACTTTGTAACTACCAAATCAACTCTATCGTCCTAAAACGATACAATGCCTTCTATAACTTTGTACCCTGCTTTCAAAAACACTCAATATCCATTTTAATCCCAGTAATCAGAGAGATATAAAATATGTCAACAAATTATTACAAAATAATTCTCAATTTCCTCACGTCTCCAAAAATAAAATATTAAGTGGCTGCATTTTTAATTTATGCAATTTTATACAGAAAACTTGTCTTGTTGTATGAAAATAGTAAGATTTGGTAAAAGACCTCAAGACATGGGGGATATATGTTTTTTATTTTACTTTATGCCTCAATAATTAGAGTTGGAGAAATGATGGTGATAATGGAATCGGGAGTTAAAGAATGGGAAAAGGTTATGAGGGTCTGTGTAGGAATGTGTTTTGACTCGGAGAAACTCGGTTAAAAGATAATATCTGGAAGTGTATTATATCTTTTCGCAATTCGTTTGGTTATCCCTAACTAGCCCTCCTCTTCTTAGTAGTTCGTTTGCATCTACAAACGTGGAAGTTTGGTCTGTTCACTCTTTAACTGCGACTGCTGCGGCTTGTGAGAATTATGCACCGAACTGAAACTGTTCATTCGGTTGTTCCTATGTGAATTCAATGTGCATGTTGCATTCATGTCAGAATTGGCTAAACGTCCGTTCTAATACTAATACAGCACATATACAACACTAACACACACCAGAATCCACTCCTACTACTATTTTACTAACCAACTCCAATAGTCTCTATAAGCCACCAACATTCTCTTCCATTCTTCTACCACTGCCAAATACACAGTCCAAAAACCCCACATTATTATTATTGCACAAGTAACATACAAGTACAACACTTACATTCAAATTCTCTCTACTACTACCCGACCACCGCTAATCCAAAAGTCAGTCTTCGGCGATGCGAGACGAATGCACGATATTAGGTTCAATTAATAAATGCACATGTTCACTGTAATATTATTATTATTCTACATCATGGACTATGTACGTGGAACAGTAAAGGCACTGTATAAAGAGATATTGTACGTCAATCTATATACCCACTAAACCCTAAAGGACATTGAACATTTATTCCAGTTCACCAAGTGCCTAGTAAATTCCTTGATTGATTATCTTCCCATTTTTAACAGCAATATCCATTACTGAAGAAAATAGATTAGAGATATACGCCTTCTCATTTCGCCCGGATTTAACATTATTAGTTCCACGTTCTCGAATTCTCCGTTTGACTCACACCATAAAGCTGAATAGTTCAAACTGCGTCAATGGTGGAGATTTACTCAGCGTCAGCATTTTCATTCATTCATTTCATTCGTACATTTTTTCATTTGTAAGTGATGTGAATTATTAACTCGATTATAAAAATCACTTTGAATTAAATGAAAATAAACATATAACTTATTTTAAATGCTTGCGTTTTGGTTAACTGCACAGTTGAGTGGAAATTAAATATTTTATCAGACAGACTTATCTTTTGCCGTGCTTTTATACTCAACTCAAAAAATCACAAAAACTGTTTTCAATAGTTTTCGTACAAACCATGCATTGACTTTTCTCTTCGTTAGTTCCCCAGATGCACATAAGGGTAGGAAAGAAAGGATTATGGGAAGTACTGTTAAAAATAAAAGAAAGAGAAAGACAGCAGCTCAAATTGAAAGCATTTAGCTGAGGCGAGAGAACATTATGAAAGATGAGTTAAACTATTTATAGAAACAGATCCTCCAGAGATGGGAAATCAGTCGTGACTGGCGTGATTGGTGCTGTGGTGCTACTGAAGTGTAATACAGTAATACCTAAGTATAAATATCGATCAAAGAATTCAACCATTTCAACGCTCATCAATCAGTGTCTTCAGAATAAATTACAGTCATAATAATAATAGGAACAGTTTCAGTTTGTACACAATGTAACCAGAGAGAAAGAGCGCCACTAAAGAACAAATGACTCTACATAAATTAAATGCCATCATAAAGTATTTAATGCTACATAAAATTCATGTTTAATTTTTAATAATTAATGTTTCAGTCTTATTCGCTTTCCGATATACTTTTTCCTGACGATAATATTATTGCAGTAAGCTTGAGTGTCTCGTAATCGGAAATAAAGATGAAATGACGTGAACACTCGGCGCAAATCAATATAATTTTGGTCATTCACGTTGAGTGCAACTTAAATATTTTATCAGGCACACTTATCTTCTACGTTACACTCAACAAATAACGAAATCCCTGTTTTTAAATACATTCGATTTAATATTACGTAATGCTCTCGGTAAATATGGACTGATATCAGAGAAACGTCCAGAATTCTCCTGCTGCAAGTGTTAGTTATTATTTATAAATGAATTGTGCATTTGCTTTCATCTCTAAAGCTTTTCTCTCGTGCACTTCCATTAGAGAAAGTCTCACAGTACCCCGTAACCACATTGATCTGAAGAAACAACACATATAGTAGTGCAAAGGTTACCTGCAATTTTGTTGCATGCTTTTAAGAAAACCGATTTCCATCAAATGAAATAAAAAGATGAGTTTGTGAATTATTAAACTATAGTGTTGAGTCACGTGGAGGTACAATGTACAATACAAGAATAATATTAGTATGACATGCCGTGAGACAGCAGAAAGTCATGCATGGCAATAACAATTGTAAAAACGGTGAGAGTGATGAATGTGGAAAGTATGAGATGAAGAACTGGGTGCACGTGTCAGGCATGGGATAGTGCATAGTTAGTAGAAGAATGGTTAAGGTCAGTTGGATGAAACGAGTGGGAAGAACTGGAGCAGCGAAAAAAACAATGCGATTGATTGATATTGATAACTGCATTTATTGTTCCATTCCGTAAGCTAAGTTTTCTGGGGAAAAGGGATTCATGTTTCATAAAGCATTATGTATGTGCATTAGGTACAAGTAAATTTTTCTCATTGAAAGCTGCATCCCTTCTATGAATTAGTAATAAAAACTTCTTGTTGTTCCAAATCTACTTGTCTATCTCGCTACCTGTCTGTTTGCAGAATCTAAAACTGTGTCTGTCTCTCTACCCAATCACTCTATCTTTGCTTCCACAAAGCCAACTGCACACTTCTTTTCAATTTCACCTTATCAATAGTAATCCACCAGACTTTTCTCGTTACTCTTAGTTGGACACGTACCATCTACCCATCTACTTTCTTTCCGACCAACGCACCCATTCCAGGAAATAACGTTTAGTGTAACATAGCTACTACATGACCTTCACAATTCACACGGCACACAAAATGTGCAGATTACTCGCTATAAGGGGTATGTTATAATACTGCCTCACTTTTTAATAGTATTTACTTAGTATCATAAAAGTCTTGCTTCATTTTTCTTTCTTTATTTTATTGTTTTGTCCTTTTTCGCTTTTATATTCGTCAGTGCTTCATTTCTTTTTTCCTCTATTTTTGCTTTTCTATTTTCTTCTTATTTGTCAATACATTTTTGTTTTTTACAATTCCTTCTTTTAATTTCGTCAATTCTTTTTTCTCTTTATTTTATTGTTGTGCCATTTTTGTTTTCATATTTTGCCAATACTTAATTTCTTAATTTTATCAATACTTTTGTGTTTTTTTCGTTATTTTGTCAATGCTGTTTTTTGTTTTTGCCTTTTTTTTAATAATATTTCATTTTTTAACAATGCTTTCTTTTTTCATTTTCCGCGGTGCTTTCTTTTTTTGAAAGGTCATAGTTTTGTGACCTGAAAAACTACTCTAAGGTCATAACCCGTACAATCACCGAGTCCTGCCATCCCGGAGAAGGAACTCAGAATTTCTCCTACAGCAATAAGAGTATTGCCACACGTAAGCCGCAGTGACAGGACTCTTCCCGGACTATATTTTAAGGCCTTCCAGGACCAACCGAATTGAATTCAACGGAATGGTTCCTACGGAAGACTAGTCTTCAACCGGATTGGATTATCAATGCTTTCTTTTTTAATCAATGTTTTTCTATTTTATTTTGACAATATTTTATTTCTTAGATTGTTTGTCAATATTATTTTATTTTACATTTGTTGTCAGTTTACTTTCATATTATTCTTATGTACGACTTTTGTATTTGTAAGATATTATCTTTAATCGTGATATTTTGCCGTATTAGGTAATGGAGATAAAAGAAGTGGGAGAATATAGACGTTGAGGAGGACACATGGGCAATTGGCAATACATTTTTGCTGCAGTGCATTAACATTATAAGGAGAGAATTGTAAAGGTGAAATAAAAGTTGAAAAGTCGAAACTTATTCTCATTGATGATTCATGGGACCTTAGGGCAGAGCAAATGATTGCTAATACATCTATTTGGTATTCTCATGCTACAACGCTATTTTATTTGACTGCCACAACATTAAATGTTTACAGGGTTTAGATTTTCCAGAGAGTGGGCATTAATTCAAACCATAAAACCACAATATATGACATTACTACTGGATGTTATACCGCCACTGTGCTGAATCTCCTGTGAGAGTGAACAGATTGTACAACATTAAACTAGGAATGAGACAAAGCACGTAGGTGAAAACAGCTTTTGTCTAAATATGTCTGTATCTGTCTATAAACTAAAAAGATATCGTTCGTACTCACAAGTTGAGTTGTTTTTGTTGTAAACACGAATGTATGAACTCAGCAACCTTATCTTTTAAACATATAAATTCATTCTACAAAAAGTAAACAAAACCAAAATCGTTCACTCCATGACAAGTAAACTTTCCGCACGAAATCGCATGGATGTGAACAAAGTCGAGAATAAACAAAGATTGACTTAAAGTGAGAAAATGCAGCAACTAAAAGAGGAATGTTGATTTACACTTCACACGGCGAAAGGAAAACGAAAGGGAGAAAGGAAATAAAGAAGGAATTCCTAAAATGCATTAAGTAAATGGCAAATAAGCGTGAAGAAAGTTGACCTAGTAATAATGGCAGTGCAATAAACTTTTTCATTTCTACAGGGATGGACTTCGACCACTCTATTTTTTTTGAACAAGTCAGCTTTATTTTAAAAAAACTTTTGGGAAACAAATCCAAAACACACTTTGGAGAAATTGTGGTCTTATTGATTGTCACTGTCATTGTGTGTAATGGTCACTACTCGTATGTATAATATATTTTATACTTGAAAAACTTTTCTTATTGATAAGATAAACTTGGCAATTCCGTAGAGAAATGAATAAATGTTCCCATTGCCCACACAAGGCAGACGTCCATATTTAATTGGCCAATGGTTTATGATTCTTTGAACACTCTAGAGGCATTTGTGTTGGTGGAAAAACATCACGATCCTGCGATTCAGGATTTTCGGCTTGACACAGGTAAAAAATAGGGAAAAGCTAAAAACATAGTTTGCAAATTTTTGCCATTGGATTTTGTGACGAATAAATCGGTAAATTTTTGTAGGATACCGGGAAGAAAAAGTTTTTTTCTAGTAGCTGGCATTTGTTCTCTGGCAATGGACATTTCAGGTTTGCTATCCTTTCAGGTCATCAATTATGGTCCTTGTGAAGGGATTATTAGCCAGATTAGCAGTGCAGGTGAAAAAAGAAATGAATATGTGTCAAAGTGTCAAAGTTCGGATGAAATAATTAAAAGTGTTATTTTGGAATGGGATGAAGGTGTTGTTTAAAATTTTAAGTGCACATTGCATTAGTAATATTTAATTCTTTAGAGATAAGCCCTCCATGCCCTTTCCCTTCCGTTGTTCTCATTTATAAACTTGCAGCTGGCCACATAGACGTAAATTAGCGTAGCAAAGTCTACAAACGTATATTTCACCTGTTTAACTTCCCTCCGGTTTGAAAAGGGTAAACCATCACTTTCTCTTTAACTATTTAACGAACCATAAAACGCCCAGACACTGTGCGAAATGATACTCTCATGACTAATTCGAAATAATTGAATTTCACTCTTACTTAAGAAACAAGAACAAAATTACGGTTTTATTACGTTTGTCAAATTCTCCATCAGCACTCACAACGACACAAAAGCTGTCCCCAACATTAAAAGCAGTTTTAGCTAGATTGCAGTACCATCACTATCACTTTCTCTCAGACAAAAGTTTCTCGTATAGAAAATACCCGTCTGCTGTTTTTATTTCCTTTGTCACAACACAGAAAGCTAAAAATGCAGAATAATCCTGCAATTTTTAATTATGGACTCACAAATACCTTTGCACTACTTTCAATCACTGAATTCCTTTTGAGAAATTCTTCGCAGATATTAAAATTAGTAAGTAACGCGTCTCAAAAATCGTGGCCTAATATTTCTGATTTGCAAAAAGAGAGACAGAGAGAAGTGAAGGACATTATTTGCGCTCAAAGAAATAGATCCTTTCCTTTATGAAGTAAGTCTAACGAGCTAGGATGGAAAAACTTGGAGTACATTATAATGTGTCTGTCTACAGACTTAAATTAAAAGAGCATCTGCCTCTCATTTCCACTCCAGTCAGTGCTTTTCGCTAATTACAGGAATTCTCGTTTGAACTTTCTACGGTATCTGTTAGCAGAAAATAATTATTATTGCAAGCGTCTTGGCAAGATACTATCAATAAGTTCATGAAAACTTTTTATTACTGTAGCGGCAAGCTTTTGGCTCAGTAGAAAGTCTCAAGTTAATTAATACTTACACTGATTATTTGGATATACGTAAGAAGGATCTATTACAACTTTTAGAACTTTTAGATACTATAATATTATATAATTGTGCAAGCTTATAAGCCTGACTTTATCCATGGAACGAAAGTATCACAATTTAGTGATTCAAAGTGCAAGTACCTAATTCACATTCAGAGCAAGCAAAGGTTGTAGGTTTTAATATCATCAGATCGATACTCTGTGTAGTAGCCACAAAATTAATTAACACACAACACAAAAATTGTATAAGCGATAGTACTTGTTGTGTAATTGTGTAATTACACACGAACAAGAAGCACATAAATTCCTTACACACAAGCAAAATAACCCGAATTAGTTTTCAATTAAGAGCAACGCATTTTCACAGCTTCGTGAAATAGACAATAGACTTCAGCTCTAACAAAACAAAACACAAAAAATGCAAAACAGCACTACTACAACACAGTAAGGCAAAATGTACACTACACATGGTATATAGATAGATGTACAGGTACTTTGCAAAAAACAACAGACAAGAAGCGAATATAAAATTCGTGGAAAACAACAAAATTAACTTTTATGTTCACGGAAGTAATTTTTGCAGGAAAGTATGCAATACCCTCGAGTTACCATATCCAGTTACCGTTACTTTCAATAAAACAGGCACTTATGCTATGTAAATGTTTAAAAGAAGCGGAGCTAATTGTTTGTAAAAGAAGCACTGAAACTACAAAGCTGATGAATTATTTACCTTTACCTTCGGTTGAATCAAATCTCACCAATTCTCCCGTTTGAACAGCCTCTCGAACGAACGTTGAAGGAAATAACGTCTTGAATAGAGACGGAATCTAAGTTCTAACCGTATTTTAAGCCGAAGTGATGAGAAAAGTATGTTTTTAGGATGCTCATATAAAAGTATGTGAAAATTTGGTTCTACTATTTGTAACGTATATGAAAACACATTTCAAGTTTTGTGATAATATGATGCATAAATATAAATAGTGTTATCGTTAATTAAAAGTGCAATAATTTTGGGCGAATAAAAGTATAGTAGCGTGCAATTGTAGCCCGATTCCCCATGCAATATTGTATTTCATGTGAAGAGCAGTTTCATGAGTAAATAACGTTCACAATGATACTTTCCATGTAATTGCAAACCTTTCTGATCATTACAGATTTTATCTCCATTTGTCAAATCGTATTATTATTATATTTATACCACTCAAACCTCGCAACAAGCCATGATCTTATTTTTTACTAACAACCGTAAATTGTATAAATTGTATACCAAGTATAAAAAAAAATTCTTTTACAAAACACAGAGAAGTGAATGAATATTCTATAGTAGTAGGTATTACATATTTGTATAAAAAAGCTGCTAAGAATGTAAATGTTAACCTACTAGTACCGTACGACTTAATGGAAGACATAATTTAAAAAAAACGATTGGAGATAACTAGAAAAAGTGGCACTTACCGACTGTGGTTGACATCCCTGCCCCTGGGAGAGCCCCGAGTCTTGGTATTTCCACCGGCCGCCAGCTTTTTGAGATGTTGTGCTTTGCGATTCTTCTTCTTGGCACGAATTGCCATCACTGACAACCAAAAAAGGCAAAGTTTCATTGGATTTCTGGTTTTGGCCTAGTGCATGGTGGAGTGAGTCGCAGGAGTATTCCTGTGGCTCTTTCTCTTTTGCACCAGCAACAACTACAAGTAAAACTGTACAACTACAGTTTTACACGGCACTGCTTCTCCCGTGATGGAGAAACAGGAGAGAGAACCTCCGACTTTCACTCATGTCAGTCTACCCGACTTTTCCCGTTTTGCGAAGCGGAAAGCAACCTGCCCCACACACAGAGACAGCCACGGAGCACTTTACACGGGTAAAAGTACAAGTAGAGTCGTGGCTGTGCACGAGAAAGGCAGTTAGTGTGAGTTCACTGACAAAGCAACATCACACGACGAAAACCAACCTTGAGGAGTATCAGCCACACCAGACCCAGCTATGGCCATTATAATACAAATACCCCGTGCCCCATTCCCATGCCCGTTCCCAGCAACACGCCAGTCGCTACAGTTTGAGTCTACGTTAAAGTCTACGAAGAGTAAGTCCATAATACTTTAACAGTTCTTGCAGAGTTGCTCAGCAGCAACCTCCAAACTACAAATACTACACAACTTGTACAATCTACGGAGCACACTTTGTCCTTATTCCTTCTCCAATCCCAAATCCAATCCCGACGACCTCACTAATTCCTTTCGTGTGTCTCCCTGTCCTGCCTCCATCTCAAATCCAGTTAAACGCAAATACTTAACTACCAAACTCTCCTTTTCTATATCTCCGTCCTGTCTCTCACTTATTCAATCACTCCTTTCTCCAGGCCCTACCTCTCTCCAGTCTCTGCTTAGACTCCCGTCTCACCAGTCTCTACCTCTTCTCCAGTTTCACACACTCAGACTACCCACATTACGACAAACCAACTTTCAGTTCCTACTCTTCTATCTCAGCTAACTCAGCTTCTCTATTTCCGTCCAGTCTAAATGTGAATGTCAGCATCGCCAAATTACTCTACATGACTTTTGCATTCCTTTCCCTCATTGCTTTCTTTTCTGACGGCTGGACCTAGTCATTGATTTCCTTAAGTTGCAATTGTATCAGTCGATAAATTGATAAACTGTCTATACTTGTAATTCATCTAATTTATATAGTGAAAGTTGCATAGCTCAGCACTAGTTACAGTTACAATTATTATAATAATAGAAATGACAGACAAAAATGTCACCCACATACTAAATAAATCGTTTTTTATTATTGTCCTACAGAGATAATTCCCACAAACTTAATGAGCTAGCAAATTGTTGTACTTTTAAACGTGGAAAAATTATCACATTCCAAGATATGTAATGTTTATTTTTAATATTGTTCCTAAAAATATAAAGCATTTTTCTTAGGTACAGCTAATACAATTATCAGTTCAAATAACTGCTATCGTCACTGCTACGAGTTTATCAACTCCGTCCTAGACAATAATGAAATTCTATAGAATTATAAATTTTGCAGGGATGGAAACAAAGTCCCGATTTCCTTGGCCATTTCGTTTTTTAAGAGCGGTTTCTTCACTTGGGAGCAGGGGGTATTTTTGGATGGTACTTGAGAGGAGGGAAGGGTTTAAGAGCGATTTCCTCACTTGGGGTGGGTTTTTGGGGATTTAGGACTGATTTCCTTACTTGGGTCGGCTTTTTTGGCTGGTTGGGAGGTTGTTCGTGCATATTTTCTAAATGCATGATATTATCACCTCGGTGGGGACATGTTTACGTTGTTTACCCTCTTGGTGTTGGTACCGTGCTACCCATGACTGATAGATATATTATAATGATCTGCAGTGCGTCCTACAGTCTCTACTCTACTCTCAAAAATTTGTATTCTGCGTTCAGGTTTGGTCCGGTTTTTAATTCTTACACACCGAAATGAAGCCACAATGTCAAGCCCCATATATTTGGGGAGTAAAAGGAAGAAAAAAATCTATCTGACTTACTCCGATTAGGGAGCTATAGTCATAACAACTACTTTATTAGTAGCTACCTACAATAAAATGTTGCTTTCTGAATAATAGTTATTATTTTCCAAGCAGGTGTCATAGAAAGGACTCTCAAAACTGTGTAACACTTAGTTACTTAATGAACGAAATTATATAATGGGATCAAATTGAGAAATACCCGTTAAGTTTAAGTGGTGGTCTGACAAAAGATTTTCAAAAATTGTGAATAGAACTACCACATTAAATGCACCAAATGTACACACATGTGATAGATAAAACAGCGACAACTTCTCAGGAAAACGGCTGCATAAGAAGATTGGGAGAAAGACGAAATAAACATTTTTTAAGTATAAATAAAAAATGTATGCAGGCTGCTACATCTGACAGGAAGTTTGAGATATAATACTGTGGGTTCAAAAATACTGATACTTAATTTCAAAACATGTAATGCTTTAAGACGGTTCCTTCCCTTCAAAAATTCACAAGTTTTATAAATTGGAACCTGTCTAACCATTATGTTTTACACTACACTGATTGTAAGATAATATAGTTTTTAAATTAGTTATTGACTTCCACATAAGAATTCCTCCGAGGAGTTTTTAATAAACTTTACAAATGTAAACCGTATCATTCTTTAGTATTTTTCTTAAAGAGTAGGGAGAAAAAACCATAGTTAGAGGGGATATTATATAATACTGTGTAATATAAATACAGAGTACAAATATAAATAACATATCATATCCAGTCGGACGCCTAATAAATATGGTCGATTAAATGTTCTTTTACTGTTTTACTTACTACCATGAAATGGTGTCAGCCGTCAAAGTAACCAATTAATAAGTCTTTCCAGATAAGTCACGGTGTATTAAAAATTGTGCAGTTAAAAAAAGTTAATTCAAACTGCAAATCGCAGCTATCGAAATCTCTTTTGTTGTGCTCATTCAGGGAACTCACTCACAGTAACAGGGGAGAATGATAATGATATATAGATATTTCTCCTTTTGATAAGTTACCACCATGACCACCTGGAGTTAAAATTAATACAACTTAAACAGAGGGCATCAAAAAATGCATGTGTATAAAATTTAAACAACTCATTGTAATTCTTATTGTATATTTATGTAATTGTATACTAGGCCAACAAGGCTACATTCTACTATTAGAAAGTACAATAGGGACGGAATGGGCATTAACATTTTGGCTAATTAATAAGTATTAGCCATTCTTCACCAGATCATTTACTTCGGAATATCGGATGTCGATGTCTATTACTATTCCGTTGAACCAGTAGAGTAGAGTCTGCAAGCAGTGATGTTTCACTATTATAAGTTGGACAGTTGGACATTCAAGTTCTGTGTGAGTGGGAACCTACTCCTGAAACGCAATTCAGCATACAAAAAATTAAGATAAAATTGTTTCTATTTCAAATTACAAGATGTAAAAATTCTTGACGGGTTAAAATGAGGTATAAGTAATAATAATAATATACATTGCAAATATATATGTCCATTATTGGACAATTTTTTGCAAATATTGTTGAAGGACACCCATGGTCAATTTTTCGTGCAAAGCTACATAGTACATTTGTAAACATATTAAATATTTTGTGAATTAAAAGCAAAATTCTCAAAAGTATTGTGAGAATTTGGCTTTTAAGTCTAAACTAAATTTTTCTAGTTTTTACTACTACGTATAACAATTGTGCTCTAAAACTGCGAAGAATACGTATCTTTAACCGTATGGGGGGGGGGGGTTTAAAATCTCCATAGATGAAAACCTCGGCAGGTAGAACAGGGAAACACCCCTTGGACCGAAGGTCCAGGGAAAGACCCCCCCTCTAGAAAAACCGGGGTTTGCATCTATGAAAACTATTAATGATGATTATTACTTTTGTTCACCCTAAATTGACAAATTTGATAATTATGGCTACTGTGGCTTATGGCCACCCATATAAAATTTGCTTCCTACGTCACTGTACATTTTATACACAATTATAATATCATTCGATTTGCTGTAATGCAATTGTGAAACATTGCATTAAACATTGAAGCGTTTTCAGGAAAGGTGTTGTACTACTGAGGCTCATAAGATTTCGAGTTGTTTGCATGTGAAATAAATCATTTTCATGTTCAATACTATCATATTCAAAGTAGAAGGGAAAAGTCAGTGGCAGTCTGACTGGAAGCAAATAAGTTGTAGAGAATGTGCCACTATGTTGTATGTAGAACTACAGTTTTGAAATAATGTTTTATAAGTAGTATTGTATATTTTAACTTATTCCTACATTACCAATTGACATTAACATTCCGAATTAATGAACAGCCGGCTTGTAATATGGTAACGATAAATAAAAATTATATATCCACCATCATATTAATAAAAATGTGTTTCCCACGTTATAGTGCCAACTTTTTCTAATATTATTATGTTAGAACCTTATATTTTACTGCTATTGCTCATTGATGATACCATATAGTTGTCTATTTCTGTTTCAACTGGCAATTTTTTAATTTATTGCACTAAGTTTGATAATGCTTTACCAGTGAAAGATTCAAACAAAATCGGAAAGACATTTAGGTGGATATTAAATTTTAAAACCGCCACATATTTTTAGGAAAACTTCCCCAAGCCATGTTTCAAAATATAGGCTGAGTCCCAACAGTGAGTTCTTTGAAATTATCCTGTTGTTTCGCCCATTTTTACATTAAGTCAGTTATGACAAAAATTTACGTTGACGTAAAAGGATCGCGTAATCGTAGAAGTTTAGAAGAGAAGACGCAAAACTGAATTTTTATGTCGCTTGCATTTTTACTTCACTTAAGGCGAGTGCTGCCAGAGCTATCCACTTTCTTTTTGAAATCCCAGATAAATGTTAATTGAAACATTTACCATTTACTTGCATCAACATCATTGTATGAAATCTCAGTATTTTATTGATACTGTTTTACTGTGTATTTGCTATTAGTTTCATCTTAGCCCCCTTAATGCTTCCAGTTTCAATTTGAATATAACTGATTTTTAGGTACTAACTCAGTGTCACAGTGTATATTTAATATTGATCATACTTGACTTGTAACAACTACTTCGTTTCTCGATATTCCAACATAAACTTCCGTCGGCTGTGATATGTAGTGTCATTTCATACTTGAGTGAAAAGATGTTTTTGAAAAACGAAGGTAATTTTTAAACTTTTGTATCTGGAGATATATTATACAGCTGATAACTTATTAATAGTATTATATAGCTTATCAGTCGTAGATATATATTTCTAAAACTATTTTGTAATGAAGACTGTCTTCTTCGTTATTGAAGTAGGAAGTATCGAATATAAAAATGGTTGATTTCACATGGAAAACCTCCCAGTCAAAATCTTATAAGCCCCTAAGTCACACTTACCAAAAACGCAAATTTTAGAATTATTCTTCAATGAATGATAAATAGTATTAATCGATACTATAAGATATTAATGACAATTGTTGTGAAATAGGATTACCTCGGCGATTAATTTCTCCTTTGTAGACTTTATCCATCTCAGCGTTTCCCGTTATGTTACAATAAATCAAATGTATTCCTATGCGGTTGTTTGCCGTTTATATTGAAGTCACAATACTTCAACAACAAGGGTTAAGGGTTAATACTCCAACCAAATTATCACATTTAATTTTAATCCAACAATCCACATTCACAACATACAGATACAAGTGTGGGCACAGAGAGCAAGAGCAGCCAGCAGACTTCTGCTGCTATTATTTCAATGTGACGTGGGAACACACAGGATAGTCGACCCGACCGGCAAAATCAAAGAAACTGAAATTTATAAACAGTATCCTAAACAGTATAAGACAACATAGGTAGTTAAACGCATATAAAATATTGATTATTGTAAATCAGGGATAAATAAGAATGCGAAATACTTTTAAATAAATGGTTTCTCTATATAGACCGTGGGTAAGCTGGAAAATGGGGACCAAATGTTTGTTATCAAAGAACAAGAAAAATGTCACCGTTTCGGACAATTTCTACAGCTGAAGTCTATTAGATTTTAGAACCTAAATAAATCATTAGAGGTGAATAGGGTTTACTCACAATGTGCTCCTAATGATGTATGAAAACAGGGAAACGAAGCAAGAAAGTTTATCTAGAGTTCAGCAAATTAAAAAAGGTAAACTCGTATAGACTCTTCAAACTTACAATCCTTTTCATTAGGAGAACGAAGTAACTAAAATAACCCTTGCTAGTTACATATAGCTAGGATTGAGGAACATATCTAAAATATTAGAAAACTGTCTAAATTCTAAATATAGATGAAATTCAAGTATGTGTAGACAGCAGCTAACTAAATATTGTGTAACATTTCAGTTTGTAATTGAAGCTATTGTTTGTTAAGAAGTTGTTTCTTCGATATTGTTTTTCCATCAAACTTTTTGTTCTTGAGTTTTTGTGCTTTAAATTATAGTTTGTTTTAGCAGCATATGTATTTCTGTGTGACTTCTCGGCTCGCTCGGCTAATTTTCGGAAGCCATGTGACGTGCCAGTCTGAGAGTCGAGAAGTTTCATAGTAAACATGCCACTAGTGTAATGTACTGCTGGGCGATACGCGACTATTGACTTCAGTCATTTCGAACTTGCACTCCACAAACAACATGTTCCTAATATTGGCACCAGGTTGCGCTTTGTTACCCGTATGTTTTATATTTTTCAATATTACGCCTGCGTTTCTTGTAATAATTATTATTTATTTAATACAAACATCAAATTGCTTAGACCCAAAACTAAGAAAAACTCGAAAATTAAAGTTAAAAAAATATTCCTTTCCTGTATTTGTAGTTTAGTATTAAAATACTTAATCGAACAAGAGCAAATTTTATTTTTAACAAAATATAAAAAAAATAAGCCAATCCAGAGGTTTTAATACAGAATAATAATTAAGCAAAAAATAAAACCATTTACAATTAGTATGCTATTAAGGTCAAACTGAAAAATTCATTTTTAAAACCATCCACTTTGACGTTGAAGTCACAAACGATTCAGATTTATAAGTAAAATTGAACTGCTCCTAAAAGTAAAATGTGATGCATTTTCCGTTCTCTTTCTATAAACACAAACTCCATAAATTGGAGTTTCCGAACGAATTAGCTTTACCTTACAGCTCAAAATGTGAGGTTGAGCAAAATTCACGCAATATGCAAAAAAAAGATGTAAATAATATTTTCTGGTGTTGACATATCATTCGTTGAATGAAAGCATCTTTTAGAATCGGGTCCTCTTTCGACCTTCCTTGTTTGGGTTATACTTTTACTTGATCCGTTCCAAGCTCTATTCCTGAACTCGAGTTCTTTATAATATATTATAATATGAGAACAACAACATGCATAGAGGCGATCATAAATATTTTCCTGGATGTTCATGCTTTGTTGGTGCACTCGACTCTGAAGAAGAGACGCGCAGCGAAGTCCAGTAAAGTTATGCCCAGCCTGCCTGATCCTTCCAAGAATTCTTATAATTTCCTCAAGAAAGAACAATTCTGTCTTACTGTTAGTGCTTGCAACTCACAACACAAGAAATCAAATTCCCGCTTCTACTCTCATCAATTCTTATAGAGTTGAGGCTGAAGACGAAGATTGGTTTACATGACTTAAACTACGTATTCTGTATTCATTTCATTCAATATTGCGTTTTTAAGGGTCCAAATCTATGGCGAAGATGATGTCGTTCATTTCATTCATTTAACAAGGTCAAGATTGGCATTTGTTTGAAATGCTACAAGATAGTAGTAGTTGTTGGTTGTTGTATTCCGTGTACATGTGGGTATATCTATGACATGGGTATTATAAGGTTTTATACATAACGTAGAGAAAATGGATTTTGAGTGGAAGTTTGCAACTGACGCATTGCTCATTCAGAACACTCACTCCCATCGTCCTATTCCCATCCATGCCAAAACATGGTCCCGGACCCCGGGAAGTAAATAGTAAACTGAAGACTGCAGAAAACCATAATGTTCTGTATAAAACTGCATTGTGTTTCGTGTTTGTTTAGAGCTAGGTCGAGGTCTACACTCTACAGCCAACCATGTATAATGTAGCTTCATGCTTTTCATTTTCAACCACACCTTCTTGCAAATTATGTGCTTTATACATGTACTTTCGCACACTCCACCAAATGACAAAGTAAACAAATGTTAGAACATGAGAAACACGCGTAATATCAATATCGCTGCATAAGGCAGATAAAAAACCCCAGTTATCAGGGAGCTTTACACGAAAATATCAAACAATATTAAATGCTTTATTAAAACATCACAATATTTTATCACATTGAATTTTTTCTTTCCATTACATTACTTAAAATCACTCATATTTCATGTATTCTGCATGTCTTTCATGCACCTCTAGTGTATTATACATTGAAACTGCATTTATCTATCAAAGATCTAGGCCATGAAAAGTATTTTACAACGCCATGAACACCACAAATTGTCAACTTGCAAAATCTGTGTACAAAGACAATAATGCTTGAAGCAACCAACTAATTTTTTGTCTCTGAAATGTGCATGATACAAACAGATTTTAAATTTTATCGCAACAAAGAAGTATTTATTAGGTGATTTTTCTTCGTCATACTTTAAAACACCTAAAAACTCATGAACCCGTCAGATTAGTTTCATTCTCGGAACATGAACAGCACGATCGTTGATAGTAAATGTGAAAGGAAAAGGATGAAATAAATGATGATTCATGGTATTGTGTCTGTGTCTGCGGAATGCGGGAGTTTTCTCGAAGCTGTCTATATTCTGTACAACGATTGTCGGCTGACTCTGTCGCGTTGAATTCAAATCCAAAGAACGAAGAGTGGACGAAAAGTATCGAGCTGAATGAACGACAGAACGAAGAAGCAGCACGTGAGAGAGATGCCCTCCAATTGTTAAAGCTGCACTACCTAGACCTACTGCAAGACAGCTTATAGAAATGCAGGCTCTCGCCCGTATTACAATCTTTCCACAACAGTTGTAAGCAGAATTAGCAGGGGCGTATCTAGAAATTTGTAATGGGGGGGGGGGGG
>JABASD010001793.1:0-34371 GCA_019776165.1 Pogonognathellus flavescens
CCCTATGTATGTAACTGTTTCCACTCAACAGATATTTGTCGCTGAAGTTTGGTTGTTTTTCCATGTATAATGAGTAGGAGCCAAGGAGCCAAGGATATAATTCTGCACACTTAAAAATACAATTAATAAATTCAACGATTCAATTATTAGGCTTTCATCACATCTTTTAAATAGTGGAAAGATGCTAAACGAAGGACGATAAAAATTTGGGGTTATAAAGCGAAGTTAAATTAGAATTTACGAAAGTTTATTTTAAACATTATCGAGGACATACCGAAAGGGGGGGGGGCACGAGCCTCCCCCCAAAAAATTCCAAGTAAAAGGGGTCATTTGCGTTCTTCGGCCGCCTTTTTTGGGGTTGTGCTTCCCCCCAAAGAGAAATTCTTCATGGGTACGCCCTTAAACCTTGTACTATACCTATATTATTATATACATTAACAAATGTAATTCATACAACAGTTCATATATAAAGCATCTTCCGATCTCGGATGTACCAAAAGAGTACACACGTACACATACCAACATACTTTTGGAACTGAAAACCATAAAATTGCTCCCTCCTGAAAGGACAAGAACTGTCGCTATGTAAGTGAAAGAGTAGGAGATATGGTCATTGTAAAACATCCCTTATTCTGTAAAAAGTGATCAATTTTTAAAATAAATAGTTATTATTATACATGGCAAATGATTAGTGGCTCTTCAGTGTTGAGATTTAGAAAAAAATATGCCCATTTATCAATGCTGTAAAACAAATGGCTTTCTCGTAATTCAGAGATAAAAATTTCCAGAGAGTAGGAAAATTACATGGAAAAGTAAACCAGAGCAGCAAGGAAGAATTAGTATCAAGTATTGCATAAATGCGAATAATGACTTGCAGTTGGTTGCAGTTGGGTGAAGCATCACAATCCCGTCAAAGTATCATTTATTTATAATCGTGATCTAATTTCGGCCATGGGCTTACTACAATCATATTTTTCACAGGTATAATAATTATTTCTCATTTAAACTTTCTCATTCATAATCAATTATATTATTGTACGATTACTTCTAATTGGAACTGTTTTAGACCGAACCGAAAGAAATTGAAGACACATTTACAGTAGAAGATGCGAAGCTGTTTTCTATATTTGATGAAACCAAACCATTGACTAGCGAGTACTGGGCTGTTACTATAATTGTAAATATTGACGAAAACGGTAACAACCCCAAATTTGGACATGCAACTTTATTTTTGGAAGGGGCAACAAATTTCTCTGAACAACCAGATGGACATCTACGAAGAATACTTATTGCGACTGACTTTTACAACGACAGGGATAGCAAACTAGCATTTTTAAATGTTATTGGCCGTGGAAAAGTTAAAACGAAAGGTAAAGATGAGAAGTTCGGGAATCATATGAAAAGGCAAATACAAACTGAAAAGTATAAAGCGTACACAAAAAGTATCACACTTGAACAAGCAACTAAAATTAAGACCAGAGTGCAAGCTGATTACGACAACAACACAGTGGCATATAGCATAATGGGAACTGATAGCAGTGGCACTTCAGAAGTTTACAATTGCTTATCTTATTGCATTTCCGTCATTAAGGAAGCAACTGGTACTGACATTTGCAAAGGACACTTCTGGGCTAGCCCTTTTATGCTCATTAAAATACCAACAAAATTTATTAAAGAGTTAAACTCAATTAAATAATTAATTTACTGGCTTAAAATGACATGCTGTACTGATTTTGGAGTTATACATGGTTTGCGCTTGTTACGGTAGTAATTAATTTTGCTTTATAAATCGTAGCTTTTTAATCTCGATGTAATTTCTTTAAATGCAGTTGAAAAAGTATGTATGTGTAATTGTGAAACATGTAATTCTCATTAGAAATCTGATCAACTGTGTAATAATATTACTGAACCAATAAAATGCACGGTAAAAATTGAGGAATGAAGTGTATAGCAATTTGATAGCATTTAATTATTATTTTTAAATGATATTACAATATGAATTCCAGCCTTCGTTTGGAGCTGGCTTTTCTGTAATCGACAGTTGCGGACAATTTCCCGTGTCGTTATCATCGACCGTGTCATATTCGAATGATTTCATAGTGGAAGTCCATCCTTCTTTGATTAACATGTTTTTCGCATTAATTGTGATTCCAAAATCCAGCGTACCCACATCTTTTGTATCAATATAAATCGTTTGTTTATAATCTTCTCGTGTCTTATGGGCTTTTACTTGCATGTATGTCGTAACAGCTTCTAGCAGTCCTGCAGCATACCCTTGAACTCCATTAGAAAATTCTTCATTTTTCATCACTTCATCCTTCAAAATCTCCTTCATTTGTTTTTCTGTTGCTAAAAAGAATCCAACCGTAGATTCCTTGGAGCTATCGAAAATATCGATTGGGTAGTTGTTGGTTATACCGCCATCCACCCACAAATCCTCAGATTCTTCTAAATTGAAATCGGAAGGATCCGTTGACACTGGAACTTTGGTTACGCTTCGGTGTGAGCGGAAAACGAAAGGAAGGCTCATTGAAATGACAACAGCATCTGCAATAACATTATTCCCGGTTGTTGTGCAGCTGAACACTTGCGAAAACTGCTGAGTCAAGTTGAAGCCGACAACAAGGAGATTTTTAAAATCAGTGGAATTTTTCGCATTATCATTCACTAAATCTTCTAGTTCTTTGAATGTTAAGCTTTTCACTATTTTCTCAATGTCCTTGGGTGCCAAATCCTTTCCCTTCTTTTCGATGCAATCTTTAATTTTTGAATTCCAAATAAGATTCTCAATCCAATTTTTCACTTTTGCAGTTGAAAATCCGATTTCACCCCCTCGAGAATCGGAATATGCTCTGGAAGCTCCAGTTACCCAGTTTGCTGTAGTCATTTTTGATTTTGTGAAATAGGATTTTTTTAGCCAGGTTGTACTATCATCGAGAAATGATTCAATATCAGTTTCTGCTAATGCTTTAAGAATATCTTCCGTAGTAAGATCAAGGGCAACACAAAGCGCAGTAATTGCACCAGCTGAAGTTCCAGCCACATTTTCAATATTTTTATAAATTTCTCCACCTCTCAATTTGCGAAGTGCTGCAATTGCTCCCACATATGCAACACCTTTGACACTACCACCTTTGAAGACAAGATTGGTTATGGGTTCCTCCGTATACTTAAATGATTTCTTATCTGTCGAACTCATTTTAGAATGTTCTCATCACAATTTTATTTTATTATTATTATAAACAGTAATCTTTAATTGACGAATAAAATTCCAATCAGCTTAGCAAATGATGGCAATCATTTAAACTGCAACCCCCATAATTGCCACCCCTTTTATAAATACACATTACCTACACAAAAACTTATTTAAGGGAAAAGTTGAATAGAGAATGCAAACAGACCACATTCGAATTAAAAATTGTTGATTGGCTGTAATTTTTAATAAATGCTTTGTTCCTCTAATAAATAAAATTAGAGGAACATGGGATGAAGAATTCGTAACTAAATGTATCAAAATAAAACTGCACTATAAATCGTCACTAAAATTAAAATGGATTCAGTCCTTCTTGGGCGGATGATATCATGGATTATTTACAGAGTGGCTCATCACATGCAGCATCATGCATTATCTTTTTATTATCATTATTCTCCATGCAATAAAATATTATATCATTATCATTACACTAAGTAGCTTGCGCTACTTAGTAATCATATCTGTTGCAACACGATAAAGACTGTCGTTTTCATGTGGTTGACCTCTCTATATTTATGCAGAAATTTAATATGCATATGCCTGGTATAGGTGATGGCAGAAGAGGTACATAGTGTGAGGTTGACGTTGAAAGTCTGACGGAAATTCAACTCTGGCGTAACATCAAGACGGTTTATACAGGTGCACGGCCTGAGGGTCACGGTTATCGGGGGACCAACATCGTTTTGGGGTAATTTTGATGAGGAATTCATTGGGGACATTACAACCTTGAACGATTCTTATGTAACATTCAGGGTTTGAAGCAATTTAAAAATAGAGGGCACTGAGAATATTGAGAACATCAAAATTGACACAATTCTATATATATAATATGCATTTTAAAACGTTTAAATTTTGGAAATTATTACATTCCATGCAACTTGAACGTCGGACTTCTATGTACAGTGTACGATAGTTTATGCACTAATGATATGGCACTCATAAAAATTTACATTGTTAAAGGATTCAGCCATATTTTAAAAATTCAAAATACCAGCAATGACTAAATTCTGTTTAAATATAATGCTAGCCCACAACAATGGGCCATCGCTTGCACATACCGGACACAGACAATGGTGACAATCTGGCAATGTTAGGTTTCTAGATATAATCTGGTAATTGGGGTATGCATGATAAATATCCTGTGAGTCTTGGACTTTTCCAGAGAACGGGAATTTCCAAAGTATTTTACCATCAGAGAATAAAAATATTCGTTTGCCAAATTATCATGAAACTTATATTTAAAATACTAGAAAATTTAATTCACATAATCAAATTCATAAAAATTAGTTTACAAGTGACATAGACACAAATTTAATTTGTAAGCTATAAAAACACAAATAATATCTCTAATGCATATTAAATAAAACTTAAGACATAAACAACTACAATTTAATTAGTTTGTTATTGAGTTAAATGAACATAAAAGGATAATTGTGGCATATTTCCAAGACGCATATCTGTTCACCTATCTTAAGCTGCAAAAAGTTAGTCGAGTCGCATAAATTACGTTCTTCGTAGTTTCTTTGTCCGTACGTGCCCCTGTTACGATTACTTCAACGTACTATTTGATTCCAGCAGAGTGTTATGTTGATGGATGAATCATTAAATCATTATAGAATACTTACTACATAAGTACGAATCAAATATAAGAAGTAAATGAACCCATAAATAAGAATGAATGAATACTTTGACTATAAAATGTTGCCATCATCATAGCGCTGACACTTATGTAATTGCTGTATTATCCATCAAGACACATACAGAGGCTAATAAAACTAGAGACTATTATATTAGCCACACATCATCACATGACATGTTGATGCTTAATAAAATTAAATAAAAATAAGAAAAATAAGTGCCACAGCCCGGGATGAAATTCCAGGGAATGCCTGCTCTACTGGTAATGCTAGGTTTCTAAAGTGTATATATATTTCGAGTGAATTGATTGATGTCGATGCAAAGCACTTGCGTGAAACGAGCCTGTATATTAAATGTGCGTACGTAACATTTATTCTTTACTGTATTGACTATCTATGGTTAAATGAAATTGTAATATATTACATGCAACGGATTGTCTAAAAGCTGTTACATCTGTTGTGTTTATAATTATTATTAAATTGAATGTATAAGCATAAAAGTTTTGATTTCGAACATAGAAAATTGGTACAACCATTAAAACCAGTAGTTTATCTTGTCAACTAGGCACAGAATATAATGAAGATTTTGTGATTTGTGAAAGTAAGTAATGACATTATACAATTATTCATATTCTGTACATATATTATATAAGCACCTATATACAAGGATGGATATTATTCCAGATTTCTATGCCACATTGCTCATTTATTTAACTATAAAAAGTTATGCCACATTGCTCATTTATTTAACTATAAAAAGTTATGCCACATTGCTCATTTATTTAACTATAAAAAGTTATGCCACATTGCTACATTTATTTAACTATAAATAAGTTATGCCACATTGCTCATTTATTTAACTATAAATAAGTTATGCCACATTGCTCATTTATTTAACTATAAATAAGTTAAGCCACATTGCTCATTTAACCACGAAAAAGATAAGCCAAAATTCTCACAAAACTAAAGTAAACCCCAATTTGAGCGAATGAGATTTTGTTACCATAAAAAAGAGTGCATTTCTTTACAGGCTCCCCAGACGTATTGAGCCCACCATTACAAAATCTTAGATATGCCCTTGATTATTACCAAATTCCTTACCTTGCAGGCTACAGCTATGCATGGCTGTACTAACAAATAGTTAAATTACTACCAGCTATTGAATGGCAATTTTTTAATTTTTTAATGAAAACGTATTGATTTAATATAATACATATTATGGATCGTCCGAGAGTTTAAACACGTAAACACATAGATACGCCCTGGCACAAACGTAATCAAAATATTTTCCATTATCACGTCAATTGGAAAATCAGCGAGTTCTTAATGTATAAAGAGTTAAAAGATTAATTTAATTAAAAATCATAATAAATTTTAGATAATTGTCTCTCAAACATTTTGTTATTTGTGGCTTGCCTTGTTTTTGCATTAGAGAAAATTTGAGATGTCTTGTTTGTGTTTAAATCAGCAATCTGGCTTAGCCTGTATTGCATTATCATCCTATGTATTTAACAAGTCGGGCAATAAATGTATATACTAATACCGTTTATGTTGATAGATTGGCTCACTACAATGGACAAGACCCGAAAGGGATTATTTGCAAACTTTGAAGAACATTATAAATTCTTTTTAAATGGATGGAATTCAAAACTGTACATTTCACCAAAGATTTATTCCGAAAATGGGGACCAACTGTCACTTATCGACAAAATTATTGAGCAAATTGACGGACCATCCAATTCCCCAATTGTCATTCTTGGAGATTCTGGAATGGGGAAAACTTCTCTGGGTCTACATCTTTGTAATATCTTCTGGCAAAGAATTCAAATTGCTGTCCAACAAAATTTGCTACAAAATTCCCACAGAATGCCAATTTACACGACATATCCGAAAGTTTCCGATAATCAAAGATCATTTCTATCTGAAATATTTGAGCCCGAGGAGAAAATATTGGACAAGAAGAACTCTTTAAAAGCACAATCTCTTCTCATAGTAATAGATGCATTCAAAGTTACAAATCAGGAAGGAGTGGACGGGGACAGTGGAAATTTTTTCCAAAATTTGCATCTCCCATGGAATGAGTTTTTAGATATCAAGTTTGTTGTACTCTGTAGGAACGACAGTGTTCCAGAAAATTCTTCAGCATTGAATAATTTGTTTCAATTGATAAACAGGGAACAAACTGCGTCACCTATTCAATGCAGTTTGCAACTGCTGCAACCATTTGAAAACTCGCAAATCAAACTGTACATCGAAAAATTTAGAGAAGTGCTAAAAGAAACTCCGGCGTCATCATTGTCAGATTCAATTTCTCATGACTTTTCAAACATTTCAATGACAAAACTTGTTACTCAAGGCACAGATTGGGAGGAAACCTCGGATAAATTCATCAATTGCTTCTCTGCCCACTTGGATCTGTACGAGTTAGCAAAGGTTCCATTCATCCTACATCATATCCTCCTAGTCCTCCCGCATGTCATGGAAAAAACCGAAAATGAGTCAACAGACGATATCACCAAATTTTGCCTGGCAAAAACAGCAATAATCGAAACATTTATACAACACTGGTTTAAATTTCAGGCCCAAAGGCTGTTGAAGGTGTCCCAAGATCCATTTGAAATGAATGAGGATTTGACAATTGATGAGCTGACATGCTTCTTCGAAGTGTATGCGCAACACTTGGCCCACAAATGCATCAAAGACAATATTTTGCAAGATCACCTTATTAAGACGAAGATAACAGAAGATTGGAGACTGGCCGAGCCCAATCTGATAGCAGATAAGCGAATGCTGGAACTCTACAAAAGAATTTTCAAATGCGAAAATGACCAGGATCCGAAAATGAAGAATTTGAGAATACTCAGGGAAGCCTGTCCACTTCAAAAGCTGGAAAACGGGTTTAGATTCTCTCATTTCACATTCGCTTTGTACTTTGCATCGCAGGAAGTTTTCAATGGAGTTGAAGAAATATACCAAGCTGTGGTAGAAAACAAAGACACTGAACAACGGCTAAATGCAACAGGGTGGTCACCTGTCAGTATCGTCACGCAAATAGTTGATGAGAATATTATAAATGCGTTGGCTGATCGGGCAAAGTGCGATGATCTGCTGGAAAAACGTCTATGGAATTTCATTATGTTGTCAAAAACTTTATCGCTTATAAAAGTTGTGGCATCAAACGCAATTACAATATTATGTCGGGCTAATTATTCCTTTTCTAAAAAGGATTTGAGAAACGTCCAAATCCCAAAGGCAAGACTAGACGGAGGACTCTTTGGAGGGGCGGATTTCAGAGGAGCCGATCTGACTCAAGTTTCATTTCATCATGCTTGGCTGCCCAGCGTAAAACTATCCGGTGCGAAACTCAGTAGGGTTAATTTTGGAGAAACACCTAGTATTATGTTTGACAGAACAGACAAAGGGGAAGATATGATTAGCGATGTCACTTCAATTGTTTGCTATTCACATTCAGAAAATGAATATTGGCTTGTGTGTTTTGGTATGAAATTAATCGAAGTTAGCATTGAAACCTTAAAAACCACAAGAGAAATTGTATGCTGGGATGAAGATGGGCAAACACTATGGAATTTGGAGGGTATGCATTCCGCACTTTTTGGGGATTCACATGTTTTCATTTGGACTGATGTTGGGTGTGAAGTAAAAATTTGGGACTACAAAACGGAGTCAAGAAGTGCAAGTACACCAAGAAAAATTATTGACTTAAAAGATGTTTTTCATGTCGATAAAACTATACCTTCTCAACCCTTAAGCTTGGAACTACAATGTCATTATCCATACATTGGGGTTTTGTATCAGTATCAGCTCGCTATTTACAAAATTGAGGGCGATTGTGAAGAGTTGCAGTCACTCCATTCGGTTCAGGTTTCATTTTTCCCAAATTTATGCGATATTAGTGCAACTCGTTATCGCTTCTGTTCTTTCTCTATCCACCAAAATCTCCTGGTTTTTACTGGTAATGAGAGTCTCAGTTTAATTCTTAACTTTCACAATCCAGATGAAAGCAAAGTTTGCAAGAAAGTTTTCCCGAAAGAGGTTGCATATTTCCGTAATACGATCTTTAGTCCCTCTGGAAATTTTTTGGCATTCTCAAGTGACGAAACAATATGGATTATCTGTAAACCCAGTCAAGTTAAAGCTAATGATTTTGAGATCAACGAACAGCAATTAACGGGGCACCAATTTCAAGTAAGCTGTATTACGTTTTGGGAAGACAATTCCTCAACAAAGGTTGCGTCATGTTGCACAGAAAAAGTAATTATTTGGAATTTTTTGAATAAAACATTTCAACAACACACAATGATTTCAACGGTTTGTCCAGGAGGTGCTCTGATGGAGTTCAACAGCGATGGAAAGTTTCTGGGGTTTGCAAAGAAAAGAGGAAACGGATTGGAAATTTGGGATACAGAATGCACAAGGTTTACTACTTCAAGAGTACCCGATGAAATCTTTTCTACAGGGAGAATGCCTGAAGTAAATATCTTAAGAATATTACCGGATTCAGATTTAGTGGTCTTGGCTCTCACTTCAAATTATGAACAGAACAATACTAAATCTGGACAAGATTGGCTACAAATTCATGACAGAAATTCTGGATTGAAAAAATCTGAAATAAAATGTGAAGTTGGTCTTATTTACTCTTTGGAATGCTTGCATAAAATACGTGAGAATTCGGATGTAAATATTCTTGTACTTGGGCAAACTGGTCGCACTAGAATTTATTTAGCATTATGCAATACTGAGCGTGTCATTACAAAGTTGCTGCTCACATATACATCTGACCTTTTGAGGGCGGCCGTGATAAATTGCAATCCGTTCATAATCGCTTCTGGAATTGGGAAAAATCTAATGGTGTGGCGTTTTTCAACATTTAGTTCTTGCAATGAAGAGCAAATTAAAAGAGCCCATCAGTATACATTTCCCCACCAAGAAAACCTTTTCGTTGAATGTGATTCGGTAGCTCTTGATACAAATGGAAAATACGCAGCAGCCAGCTCAAATGCAAAGTCTATTTACGTTTTCAATTTAGAAAATCAAGCCGAATCGTGGTTTCATGAACATGATGTCGAAATTCGAGTACGCTGCATTCGCTTCCAAGACAAAAATTGGAATAAAAATGAAAACCATTTAATATTTGCTGCTGCAACTCCAACGTTCGTACTAATTTTCGGCATTTCAACCCTTGATAATAAATGCGTCCTACTGAAAGAGCTTAAGGATGATCTGCTAACTTTTAAGGAAATTTGCTTCGTTGGAAAAAAACATATCATACTTAAAGGACTTGACTCCGCCATCGTTATCATTACTGAGGAACAGAAGAAAGAAACGAACGCACGAACGGTAGGAACGATTGAAGGGGTCGATTACAAAATAGGTCATTTGAAAATGTTCATTAATCAAATGAAATGTCATTTTATTTGCAAAGACGGAATTGTGGAGATGTTTTTCTGTGGGATCAGACCTTCCACCTTGTCACATTTAGAAATAGATTTGAAACAAAACAAATCCCGATTATTGTGTTCACAGTCTCAAAGTAAGATGCTGGAGGCAATAAGATGCACTATTGAAGAATCTATTGATTTGACCCCGGCTAACAATTTGCTACTAAAATCACTTGGAGCAATAGGAAATCCACGAGATTTGAGTAGTAAACCTTGGGGCTTTCGAACATACCATCCACTTGCAGATCTTTTTCAGGAGATCCCAGGAACGTCTGATAATAAATATTATTCAGTTATTCACACTGGAAAGAATCCACCCCAAATAACTAACAACTGTTGGGTAGTTGCGGGTGTTGCAAAACGAAGGAAATTTTTTGGATTTAGACTGCCTCAATGGTTGGAAAATGCAGGATTTCGTTTTCTGGAATGTCATGTGTTTATAATTGTTGAAGGAATTGAGAACAATCGACGATTCATTGTTAAAATTGATTTAGTCACAGAAAATATAAGAACTGAGACCGAAAGTATAACAGTTGGCCGAATCCAAATTAATCCTTGGATTAAATATGAGAAGTTCTTACAGGAAGCCGAGTATTATGAAGCTCAGCAATTTCTTACCAATCGTGAAAAAGGATTTGATTTCGTTAGCAATCTACACGAAGAAAGCTGGCAGAAAATAAATTATTCTAAGATACCTTTCAAAAAACAATTCAATTGCATTACTTGGGTGCAAGAAAAGCTCCAGGAACATTTCCCACGCGATTACAATCCTCAAACTGAGTGGTACAATTTGATTTATCGTCCTCCATCAGATGTAATTCGTCCGAGAGGAAATGCACTTCAAAATTTCGCAAATGTTTTTATTAATTTCCCTCCTGAAGTTATCGTTATCGTACTAGTAACAATCATTGTTGCTTTCGTAGGTGTTCGTCTCATGTCTTTCTAAACTGACCTTTATGGGTATAGATGTAGGAATAATGCGGGTCTGAAAATCATGTTGCTGGTGATAGTCGAATGATGATCTTCTTCGTCGGGACTGCATTATCTTACCCACAATACATAGTAAAGTTCCTAGTAATGTATGCATGTTTCACTAATAATTCAGTTCGAAATTATATAAAGGAAAAGTAATATTATAATAATGATATGACTGTTATCTTATACGTACTTCAAGTGAGAGCTGGCTAATTAAATATAATATGTCGTATATATTATTTACATAATATAATCAAGAATAGGATTTCGAGTAAATGCCTTTTTTGACTAAAACTGAAACCTTGTTATTAGTAATACATGATGAACATGAAATTATTCATTGTACTCTTTAAATAGTCTTAACAAAAAAATTTTTATTACCGGAACAAAAAAATCAACCTGTGATTTGTGATGTAAATGCATTATTGAAATTGAGTAAATGTCGGTGGTATGGAACGATAGTAATGTTGTGATTGGTAAAACACATGATACTTTAATTGCACATTTTAATGATTACATGTAAAACGACATTATCTCTGAATTAGAGTACGAGGATATACGAACACGAAATTTGAGATGACTAGATGTAAGGATGTACGTACTAAAATATATTCTCACGAGGTACAAAATAGTTAATTACAGAGATCTGTATTTGCATATAACTGCATTGGTGTTAAATACCTAACAATAATTTGGCATCGGATAACACTCAACAACTTGCTAACTACTAACTGGCTAGTGAACATAATATAAAACTGGACTTAGGCTTTTAATGATAGAATAATTAGGTACAGTGTAAATAACTTGTGACAAGTTGTGATGCGCTGGTGGTATTGACACCTGCAACAAGGAAATGGATAAGCATTTTTGGTTAAGGCGATGGTTGTGCGAGAATTCTCAGTTGCATAAGGAGCCGTTGGTAGAACTCATGTTTTCATACAGGAGTACGTATGCTCTACAAGACAACACTTCCCTTAATGAGACCGGGGTTACATTTTCATCCGAGATATTGAACCATCTACAAAATTCAAAAATTCATGGAGTTTTTTAGAATATGAAATATTACTATTATTAATATATTGTTACGATAGTCATGGTAAAGTTTTACATGTTATTTTCCTTAGGACATTTACGATATGTGGTATAATGTCCACTCGTGGCATCCCCTTCATGACATATTACTGCTCGGAGATCATACCAACATTCTGGCTTCTTCTTAGAGGATTCAAACACTGTTGGTTTATCCAGGCCATACTTGTATTTTCGCACAGGATCACTCTTTTTACTTTTCATGCTTGTTACAGTCTTAAAATCACTGACATCCAGCTGCACCGGAAATTGCACGTAGTCGATTCTTTTCGACAAACATTGTTCGAGCTCAGACCAAGAAGTTCTCATTATATGAAAACAAAACGTTTTCGGAAGCTGAAAGAGAAAGTCAAATAAATCGGACCTTGTCAAATTTTGGTGCATTGAATAACTCTTAATAATGCAGTTTCATAGAAAAAAGGTAAAATTTTCCACACACCCGTCCAAATGCCACTGATTTAATAAAAGTAGATTTCACGACTTCGGTTTTAGACTGCGAACAGGTTGCACAGTCCACCTTATGAACAAAAACTGGCTTTAAATAATCACGGATCAAGTTTTTAAGGGTGAGCAGACGCGTTGTGTACATGGGTAACGGCAGTGACAGTATATCAAATGACTCAGTCGTGATTACGTTCTGTAAGAATTTAAAGAATATAATATTAAATGTTGCACAGCTAAATTAACAGTTTTACATATATTTTTTATTACAACCAGACATTGCATGCAAACTCTAAACAGTGTTAATTCTGCTAATTGCTTTCAAAGAGGAGTATTATATGTTTAATTTCGATTGCTGCATTCGAAAATAATAATCATGTGCAGCACCTATATACCAGGTAAAACGTAAACAATGATAATAACTGTTAACTAACCTTTCCGAAGCATGATAGGCACTCAAGTTTTGAAGCAATAAGCCCCCTGTACGGAGGTCTTAATTTTGTCAGCATATTCGATATTGGTTTATGCAAACTATTTCCTTGGCGTCCGTAAGCTATTGACAAATTGTGGTCGCTGGAACTTGGTCGGATATCTACTAATACTCCATTAGCATCAGGAACCAACACTTTATTGGCATTATCAATTTCAACAGCTTCAGGCTCAGTCAGAATGCACGATATAGATCCAAATCTTTGTGAATACTCGACAGCCATGATGTCTTCGTACAAGGCTGTGAGTATAAGCTGCATGATTTCCACGGCGTCCTGCTCCTCGGTTAACATAATCCTTTGCCCCTTCCGACGCAAACTATTAGCCAATTTGATAGGGATCGTGCTAGCTAAAATATAGTCGTCTTTTTGAATGACCTTATTGACAACTGCAAAAACATAAATACAACAATAATAAGAGATACAACAATAGATTAATTGATTAAATAGCAAAAAATAACATTCCAGTGAATAAACGTGCCATCAACATACATAAGGCAACACCAAGAGCAGTTCACTGCATAAAAGCATTGAAATGTACATGTTAATGGTTAACAAATTCGGAGGTGAAGGGATATATTATGATGATGGACATATTTATTTATACTTTTCAAGGGGGAAATTACTTTCGAAAGAAATCCGTTTGATGCATAATGTGTATCAGTTTATCAGTTTTTATTTTAGCTTTTGCTAGTTCATGCAATAATCACATGCCCAATGCGGATTGTACATTATAAGGTTTTCCGAGCGTAATTTTACGCATATTAAACTAATTAAAGTTTCTCAATGTATTACAGTAAGTAAATGGAGTATTCCCGATTCCGCTTTCAGTATATGCATGTGTGATGGACATGTTTGCAATTATTTGCAAAGCAACTTTTACGAGTGGAAGTTCACTCAGGCTCCTACTCTTTAAACGTGGAAAAATAACTCAACCTCATACTTCAACTTCGGAAACGCATACAGACATGGGGTAAACTTTATAGGATAGTCGGATAGTTAATTAAATTTTCTATCATTCTCCTAGATAAATATTCGAAAAGTCGAATTTTACACTGCTTATTTTGCGGACATAGAATTTCTGATTTCTTCCCGGTAACATGCCCGGTAACCTGCATACGGGCCAGGTAAACCTGCTCCCCGGTATCCAGGATGCCTGGGCAGGAGGCTTCCTTCCCGGTATCCAGGTTACCAGGTTATCGAAGAAATTCTATGCCGTATATTTTGTAAATCAAATTTGAAGTACAGACTGCAAGGTTCATCTGGGATGAATGAGACAATATGGAGACAATGTGAGACAATAGGGATTAATTTATAATTGCAGTTAGACTAATGCATAATGAAGTGAAATATATTATCTAGAACAAAGATCGGCAATTTAATTAACTACCAGCCAAAATTTACCCCATGTATGTACTCGTTTCCAGTCAAACAGTATTTTACCGATTGAGACGGAAACAGGAAATTACTGAATGGAAATCGCACCGTAACAGTAAAAAATAAACTTATTTACTTATTTGTTTTGTAATATCATTAAACAAACCACATACCTAAAACGGCTCTGTATAACGCAGCTATAGTTGGATACGTCAGCGCATTAAACGAGGACGGAATCACCTGAGTTTCCAAATCGTTAATTTCGTCATTCCTTTCCAGCCATTTCTCAAGATTCTGCAACGACGCTAACGCCTGCAGTACGGCATTTAGAAAGCAGGATGAGCCGGCGTTTTCCAGTCCCAAAATGTGATAGTCTAGTAAAGAAACAAATTGAATAGGTACATAAAGCAGGACGTTAGTCAACTGGCTAATTCTACCCTCATGAAACATGCATCATTTTTTAGAACTACAATGTGTGCATCTGAAAAACATTTTTGTTTTGAAATCTTCGTTTTATTTTTTCTTAGGTCGCTTTTTGTTGGGGCCACTTATATATTAAAAATTTAGAATTCTGTATCTCAGCCATTTTTTACAGCTCTCCACCTTCCAACTTGGAAGGTGGAGAGCAGTAAAAGATAATACTGTGCCAAAGGATTCCAGCAAAGTCATCTCATTTGTCATTGCACACTGTAATTGTAAGCCAGGTGAAAATTGGGTAGAAGTGGAAAAATTGAATGTTGAATGTTTTAAAATACGAACAACTCGTCCCCACCACCAACACTACTGCCAAATTGCATTATTTCTACTTCTAGCTTTATGAAAAGAAATACTAAAGAAGTTTGATTGTCCTACATCATACATCCTAAAGTGAATTTTGAGTTTGAAACCTTTAGCTTACTTTGGTTAGAATCTGTAGATTTTTTTCTTCCAGGCCAAGAATACCAGGCGATTGTTGCCGCCGTGATCGTTCCAACAGAAAAGGCTAATTTTCCCAGCTGGATTCCCATATCGAACCCTTTGATTTGCTATTCACCGGTCAGCAGTTTTCAGTGCGCTATCAACAATCAACAAATGTTAACAAACTTCAAACTTTCATATTTGACATAATGTTAAAATACAGAACAAGAAATACTCTTACTTAATTTTAGATGTTGGACACTATTCAATTCAACAATTCAGTGTTGAATGCTATATTCACTGTTCCACCAAAATTAACAATCAACAATCACAAATCAACATTTGCAAGTTCATACTGACTGTTACAGCAGAGAAGATCATACTACAGTGAAAATTACAAATCAGAGTATTTGCTTTCCCGCAAATAATTTTCCGGCGGTCTGCGGCCTATAGCTTCATGTATTACCACGAGACTGGCATAACACGGAGAAGACAGAAAGCAGAGAAAGTCCACGACCCCGACCCCACTAATACGAAAAGCCCTAATAAACGCAAACGGTTCTTTGTATGTACCCGAGTCCCGACCACGGTGGGATCCAAGGTACCCGACGGTCGGGTGCAAGTTACCCGCCCTCGGGATGCAACCTACCCGCGCTCGGGCTGCAATCTACCCGACTGTTGACTGCAATGTACCCGCTCGACAACGACAGTAGGGCTACTTGTACTAACCTACTCGACTGCCGACCACAAAATTGCCCCACCCCCTGCAACCTACCCGACTCCTAACTGCAACCTACCTGACTCCCGACTGCAATGTACCAGACTCCCGACTACAAGAAGAAGACACAAAACACAAAAAGATGCAGAGTAAAACGTTCTCTGGAATTGTTTTTCCCCTCTAAGCTTCCCCAGATTTATTTTAACTTACTCGTAAAGGTACTCCTCATTTGCTTCTAGTCATCTTTTTAATATCCTGCTAGTATGTTTCTAGTCCCTTTTGTAGGTTCGGCTTAATAATACCCATACTTAATTTTGAAATACCGCATATAAAGAATCAGTTCACTTGGGATTCATGATTCATAATTTTTCATAATTATGACTTATTAATTATAAATGAAAAGTTGATAAATTTTTCTCTTTATAGATGTTACATCTGTATAAAAGTACAGTAAGTTTCAACTAGATACTACTCGTTTCAAAATTTCGATCAGTGGCTTTGCCCTGTAAATTTCAATAGAGACTTACATCCTTTTAAATAATAATAATATTATTATTATGTCGATAAAGTGGAAGTAGATGGGTCAAGTATCTCGGCACCGTCAGTCGTAATCGAGGCCTTAGCCCTTCCCTCAAGTTTTTTCGTTCGGTGTCGGCTGTTATCTGTTGAGACATCGGCAGTTATCTGTTCGTGAATGTTTATTCGGCTGTATTCTCCCCCAGCTGTTTTCTGCCTTCGAGTTTTGTTAAACTCATCATTAGAAGAGCTTGGTTTTGTATTAATAGTAGGTGTTGTGCTGTGAAAATGTGTATTAAAGAGCTGCTAGTGAAAATAAAATATGAGGCCTAATTTTGCTTTTTAAAAAATTATTGGAACATCAACATTTTGGAGATTATCTATTTCCACATACTAATTCCACACATACTACTACTCGATAATGTTATAGTTATGATATACTGGACTGTGCTGTATTGTGAACTGTGTGTTTTAAATGTCAAAAGTCAAATCTCAGCTAATTGAGATTAATTGAGGTAATGAAAATTGGGAAGTTGGCAATTTACAACCATGTACATTGCACATAAAAGACTATATTATATAGATGCAGTAAAAAATTTAACTAAAATTTAGTGAGTATTGTAAGCAAATGGCAAATTCGGTTCAATTTTTAGCCATTGTCTTTGGAAAAGCCGCGATAAGATGTAAGGCACATTAAGTATTTAATTGAATCAGGGAAAGTGTGCCATTTATTTAGGAGGTGAGAATTAAGTCATTACAAATGGCCCCGAATAGTAACTACCCCAAGGGGAAAATGGAACATAGAAACTAAACTATCAGACTACATACTAGCTATACAAGAATGTACTAAATTTCATCCAAGTATAACTTCGTTCCTTGACCGTTCATGATTCATGACATCAGTAAAAGTAAAACAATCATTGCCCGAAAGTGGCGTATCAAGATTTAAGTTTGTGGGTGGCTTCAGCGAACTGTAGGGGGTGCACAAGGGCTGGTTTGCCATAAATACTATTTTTCCGGAATCTGGGTGTGGGTGGGGAGTGGAAAGAGACATATTTAGTGATTGTATGCAGATACTCCCGTGTCGGCAGCTAGAATGAATTTTTAAAGAAATATAGGATGGAGAGAGAGTGTGGTGCAAATTTTTAGTTCTAACTTTTAATTACTTTTAGTTTTGGTTTAACCATAAATAAAACTGTCTCAAAATAGACTTTTTAACAAAGGAGTGGCAACGAGCAAAACACAAAAAAAAATATGAAGAATGTAGAAAAAATGTAGAATATTTTTATCATGGTTTCAATTTTGTCAAAATTGTTAAAAAATTGTTCTGTACATTATGTATATTGAACACTGATTATCACTGAAATAATATTAGTGCTTGGTGTTTGAGAGTTTAAAGATTATTTCTTCTGATACGTGATTTAAATTATCATCAGTGAAATATTTAAAAAAAATTCAGAATATTATATTAGTACAAACATTATGCAAGTTAAGCCAAAAGTAAATGTTAAAAATTAGTAAATTCGCTTTTATTGCAAATTATACTTTCCAACTACTAATTCGTTATTGCGAAATGCGAAAACATATTGAAATGGTCTATTGAGAACCAGAGTTTGAATTTGAATTATAATTTGAATTAAAGGAAATACATCGCACAACTGGTAAGGGATTCGACACAATTTTACGACTATGGCAGCCTACAGTTCCGTTAGTCCTAAATCTCCCGACTCAATGGATGAGGAATTAGCGGATATCACAGATTGGAATTCTTCAACTGGAGAAGGAGGACGATCTAAAAGGTCAGGCATTGTGGAAGATAATGACTCAAATGAAGACACGGAAGATGCGAGTGAGGATGGAGGCGAAACACGCAGTGAAGCTGTTGCCATGAAAGAACAGTAAGTGTTCAGAAGACTACAACTTTTTTTCAATTTACCTGCGCCCTTTGCACAACAAGTGGGAGAAATATTTATTTGCAAACTAAAGCACACTAGCCAAAAAAGCTCTTTTGTCTGCTATAAAAGTAGTGTAGTAGAGAATTCAAAATTTAAACAGTTGAGCTGGATACGTTAATTTAAACCCGAACCAATTGTTTTACCGTAAGTAAGTGGATCCCTTGCCCCTTATAGAATAGAACCTTCGCCTGGGAAAATTCGGCAAATTCGTGTATAGTCACAAGCTTGCCGGCGCTATGTAAGCGCTGATGCTACCAATTCTTGGAAAACTGATAGGTTACGTTGCTCTTTCATATTTTCTGCAGCGCGGATTGAATTTAGTGAAATAAAAAGATTACAGTATTTACACTTATAGCAAGGGGGACAAATTTGTGACATTTCAATTAAGTTGATTATCGTTGTCGCAAAATATTAAATATTAAGTCACTGAACGCTGGCAGTTTGCATGCATTACATACACTTTATTAGCATCAGCGCTTACATAGCGGCAATAAAATGACATTACATGACATTACAGAATATTTCTCCCACTCCTTCAACATTGAGATGCAGTGCATTCAATATTCAATCTATTGCCATGATAATAGTTACTGTACTGAATTATTTTTTAAACTGGTTAAAGGCTTCGGTTAAAGGCAGTATAGAGGTGTTTTAACTTTGCATGGTGCTACTTGTTTTATTTTTTATTGGTTTCACTATACTAGGATATCAATCTGATAAATAAAATGTTTTTGCTCCGAAGAATGTACTTTGACAAACTGGGGCTTCTTAAAGCTCATTTGGAGGAACTGGAGTATGGGAAGCACCCTGACTTTATAAGGGGTCTGGCAAAGATCGAACAGGAGCGCCAGGAAAGGTAAATTGACCTTTTACGGTCTATGTTAGTTTTATGATTTACAAATGACATGGATGCTTTTCCAGTGAATTACTTTTTTATATTGCACTGATATCTGTACATGTAGATTACGCAGCATTGAAGTATGGCGTGAACACGAAGCATATTGCATTGAGCGAGATTTCATGAATGAGAAGAAATTGGCCGTCAGAGAATTTGAAGACAAGAAAAACGAATTGAGAGGGCAACTTGTGGGTGAATGGGAGGAGAAGAAGAAGCAAATTGAACAAGAGCGTTACTCAATGGAGCTCTCATTAGAGAACCTGGAAGTTAAACCTGTGTCTACCCGAAAATTGAGACGAAGGCCCAACGAACCTGTGCCTCTTCCGGAAAAACGAAGGAAGCTACCACAATCTCAAATAACGTTTCTATTGGACGAGAAGATCGCTGACGATGACACAAAAGCCATTGCAAAAGCTTGTGGTGCTTTTACAGTTCGAAAGCTGCAAGGTAAGTCGTTTATTCACTTTTTATGACTTTTGGGCAGATTTACCCTTACGACATGTGGGCAGAGGATTTTAATTTTGACGGACGATGAGCTATATTCGTTCTATAATCTTAGCTAAAATATCACTCATTATTGTGCGTGTTTCTTGTTCACCAAAACGGATTTAGTGTCCCCCTCGTCCGCTTCACATGGTTCAGGCTCCGGTGGTAACGGGGCGAATGTGGCGTCAGAAGCAGCATCCACATTTGCTGATTCACGGATTGAAGATGGAAAACTTTTTTATGAGAAAAAATGGTACTTACAATGGATACGTTAGTCATACTAATTCTTATTTCATGTTATTTTTTGAGTTTTTGTATATTTGTTCTACTAATTGATTAGGTTCCATCGAGGACAACCAGTATTCGTGGAAGGTACTGATGTGACCTCCAAGGTCAGCGGGGTTATCTGCGCGATTGGGCAAGACACGGTATGTATTTTAACTGAGATCATACTTCGCTACTCATTTACATGGCTGCTGTTATTTTCAGTTACATTTACTTTTTTTAGATTTGGATCCGCAAAGTCATGGATCAAACAAAGTTTCGAGTCATGCTAAATCAGCTAGTGAAAGGGACTTGTGCTATTAAAAGACGGGCTTAAAACACGTCTGAATTATTCCATCACAAACCAAAAATTTCCATTACAATCTTGTTGTTGAAATCTAAACTGCATGTGTTTTCAGTCTAAAGGTTTATAAGTCAGCAGATAATTCTAACTAAAATTAAAGCAGTTATTGCATGATATTATGTGTGTAGTAGACAAGTCACTAGCTCCACAAGCAATATTCTGTATTTGAGTTAGGCGGGGTCGGCGGGGACCTGAGAATTCTGTTTTAGCGCCCCAGAGGGGCGCTGAGCCGTTCAATTTTCATTCCATGCCTTTCGGACGTTCAAGGCGCTCGGTGTGCCCTAGGGGGCTTAGAGCCCCGAAGCCCCGCATTTTTCTCAGGTCCGGTTAGGCGGATGTGAAGCGGACCAGTTACGCAAGCAAAAATCCGAGTTCGAGTTAATTGTCGATGGAGGCCAAACAAAACTTCCTAAGATAGTGGAGCTAGGGTCTGATAGTATAAATTGTAAGAATTGAAAGGAAGATCTGCGTAATGAAATGACTGATGTTTAAGTTGCTAATTCAATCAAATAATATTATGTGTGTAGGACATCCTAGAGTCCTAGGACATAATCTTAAGACGACTTTTTTTCACTCTATAACATGCCATTCAAATACCCCAACTTTATACGAATAAACTAGGAAAGTAGTTCATTATACAGATGTTTATTATATACTACAAGTCTTCTACTTCTTATTAAGCACATAGTAGAACTATTTCCCAATGTACAAATATTGATCAAAATTTTGTTACTTAAGTTAATTTTTTATTTTCCCAATTTATAATACGTCTTATGTTACATATAACGAAACGGGCAGACAATTACCTAGACATCAAGGTAGAACTCACCATTATTATATTATATTATTGCACGACTGAAAGGAATTATGAATTATTTTCGGGTACTATTTTGCGTTAAAACGTCATAAATTTTCTCATTTTAATTTTCTTAGATTTGACACGAAAACTGAAATAGTATCTTGTCTGACGTAAAAGTGTCATGAAAACTAACAATATTTTGTATGAACACGTAGACAGTTGCACTGAATAATTTCTTAAAACCTCTTCTAAATGAAATAGTTTTTAAGTGTTTGTACTTTTTTACGCAGCTAATTTTCTGACACCGTTTGAGGTCAAGTTGTTGCAATAATTTTAATTAAACATTCTGAATTGTGAACTTTTTTAGACGTATTTTAGTTAACAACATCCACTATACCTTTCATTATTATTATACCTTATTACCTTTCTCGAGTCATGAGTCATATTTTACCCATTTTAGTATTTTATTAATAAACCGCAGCCTAATTTTAATGTGTTTGGCTTGATTCCATGATAAGACTAAAAACTTTCTGCTTTATATTAGTATTGTTGATATTAAACAATTATGTGTAGTATTATTCACATTTAGTACGACTCTAGTCCAGGATGACATTGTAGATGTTACCGCAATATTTGTATTAATACTGTATGATATTATGCCGCGATGTAGTGATGTAGTGAAAGGTGAAAATTGTGACTTACCTTTAATTTGTACTGTTGGTGACAAATCGTGTCTCCAAATTATTATTTTAACTAGTAGCCGAGTGAAATGAATCATGTATTATTTTTTAGTGGGAGTAGTCTTACTGAAATGACTCATATTTTTACAATGTATTTAACGCAATTTTTTCAATCAATGTTGCTTTATTGTCGTCGGATGAATGTGGAATCGCGTGCACTATTAATTATTGTGAAGTGTAATTGTATCGTAGTGTGATTAAGGCTTAATGTGTACCATACTATAGTTAGTAAGAATAATGGAACACCCAGCTGAGGAAAAGAAAATGAATGTAGCTGACTCAATAAAAAAAATTGTTCTCAATTGATGTTTTTCGTTTTTTGAAATTAAAAACACCACTTTTCATATTTATTATAAGAACGATTAAATAATATATAACAATGCAACCTGTCATCGCTTGCATACTGTCTCAATAAGTTAATTAGAGATGGTACGAGGTACGATGAGTAATCAGTATATATATTTAGTATAAGGCAGAGCTTGCAGAGTATTCACTGGAAAAATTTCCTGCGTTGCAGATAAAATTAATGAATATCTCATATTAATAAAGATGCCCAATAGGGAATACAGATAGTATTTCATATTAGGATTTATAATGTTTTATGTATGTTTTCGTTATATTGAATATGAGTTTATGATATATAAGGCTACCATATCATAGATAAAGAAGGGATTGATTGATATCCAATAAATAATCCCCCCCCCCCATACCTAGATCTCGATCTCTTCATATGCATGCTGTCACTGAATTTTAGCACAAATTTTTAATGAATGAAATTATTGCCACTTTTTGACGGAAATTATTTGGGAGGTAAGTTTCATATGTCATTTTTATTGACGTAAGTCTCAATCCTGCATTACATCTGATCTCCCACAGTCTTTACAATTACGTGCAGATCACAGAAGAGGACTACAAGCTACTATCCCTGTAGTACTAGTTGCATACAGGCTTTTAAAAGTGTCAATGTTTTTTTACTAATAATACTTAGGTAATATAATATAACAATAATAATAATATCTTCATTATTGTATTGATTGAGTTCTGTATAGTTTAGTTAGGTGCCAGAGTTTGTAATGGCACTAGCTATAAATGAAGAAGAGTACAAAACTGATACGATCATTCGCAAAAAATATTTCCAAGTCAAAATTGTAACTAGCTCTGTATATTTGTTCAAAAGTATTTATAAAAGACGACCTTATGAAAGTAGAACTAGATTTACATGGACTGAACAGAAAAATCTCAAGTTCATTTTTAGTTCTCAAAAAACTTTCCATCAAGTCCGATTTCATGATTTTGAGATTCCTCTCAATGTTTTTTATTTCGACTGATTTGCGTGAATGAAAATTGTTAGGGCCCTCCACGTGTATATAGTTAAAGGCGCTGTTTAGTTGTGTAAATGAATGAAGCATTGCAGTCACAGGCAGCCGGTAACCTACCTACCTTTAACTATAACTAACCTACTTGGACTTGTTATCTCGTCCGACTCTGAAGCTGCTTTATACTTTGTTATTTGTAGCAAGCACCTCCTAAACTACAAAACTACTCGGACACGGTACACGGACTACATCTACTTCACATCTTCACATCCATTGGCTTTTCATTCACAGTTATGTTCTGTTAGTTCTATATACCTAATAATAATAAATAATACAATTATGTTCACTTGCCTCTATTGTATTATTTGTGGCCCTTTATCACCATATCCCTCCATTCACCATTTAGCACAACGCAAATCAAACGGGTTTAGCATCAATCTACAGTCGTAAAGTTGTAAATGCAATTAAAGGAAAGTGTAATTGCTCTAGAGCTACGGCTTGATCTTTAACCCACACACACACACCAGATTCATTTCCTTGTTTTACTAGCTCTGTTCTGTTATAGAATCTAGAGCGAAAAAAAACATTGATTGTGTACCTATACACTACATTTCATTTTTGCAACCCAATTCGGTATTCGTAAAGCCAAGAGGCTTTATCTTACAGGTCACCTTCAAATAAACTCGAACACTTTGTATGAAATGATTTTCATTTTAATTACTCAAAGGGATTCTCTCATTGGTGCTACAAGTCTAGTACAAATGTGGATTGAACGCATATAAGAAACGCCAGAGCGACATAGGCACTTCATGAATTCTCTCTGCTTTCTTAATGTAAGAAAGTCATCAATGGCTAGATTTTATTTCAAATAGGAATGCAAAAAACTATAATGGAAGGAGAAATAAAAAAAGTCTGCGACGGCAACAACACAATTTTTGTTCTACGTAATTAAAAACAAAATTTATTATTATAGTACAATGAGGTACAAAAGTTTCAGCGTTATCAGAATCATCACCTCACAACAACAAACGATCATTGCGACAGTTTTAATAATTCTCATACAAAATTTTAATAGAACGAACTATTTTCCTTGTGGTACACGAACATCTTTATAGCGATGTGAATATGGAAGGAAGCTGAAATCATAATTGATAATATTCATTATTTATAAGTAAAAGTAAAGTAATTATACAGGCAGCAATTTTAAGTCATCCTCTCCGTCATCAAAAATACTCTGATTTGTTTTTTTTGAAGGAATTATCAAATTAGTTGAGCACATTTAATTACAAGAAATCAGCTTTTTTATAAAGCATCACTTTGTACATTTATAACCACCTGTACAAACATTATTTATTTATAAAACAAGTACAAAACTATATATACCTATTACATAGTAATAATTCAAAATGGGATTCAAACTAGGAACGAGATAAATCTTTCGAAATCTTTGTGCAATCGATTGCTTTGTTTTGTTATTTATTCCAAACTGCTGAATCCAGTGTAGAATCTGTTAGTAATATTGCAATTAACTTTCGGTAAAAATAACAGAAAAATTACATTTGATTAAATTATCTACTACTCTATTACATGACAGGTTATTGCACGCATCTTTCATCTTTCAAACGTCTGCTGCTGTTTATACGTAGTACAATTATAATAGCTGTTAGCTAAGAAGGTACAGAGTACAGTAGTGGGCAAGGCACAATATAATTTGCGTATAGGCTCTAAGGTATTTGGTTAACTCTTCATTGGTGGTCAACTCAAACAAAATATTCACTTACAGTTAGCAAATACCCTTGTACAAGTAGGAAATACTAGTAATTATTGCAATAATTCCACAATTTTATTCAACTGATGAGAAAAATGTATATTGTGTCATATTTTTAATGTAGATTACTTCCAGCCGATTTCAGAGAGCTATAACTAGTGTCAACATTTCTCTACTTGTACTGTCATTGTGAGTTTCAGTATAGCACAATAATTATATAGGTACCAAGCTACTGTACATGTCCGTGTCAAAGCCAAACTGGAACCACTTCCCGTTGCATTTGCTTTCTTTTGTTAGGAAATTTTCATTTCCAACCGGTTCCCGGCCTAGTTGGACGCCCATGTTATATTTTAGGTTCTAGAAGGGTTATCTAGTGGTTTTCTACCAAACCTGAAACAAAAGTAATGTACTTTAGGCAGAAACAGCATTTAAATTCCTATATCAGTATCTCTCTTGTCTTGTAATACATTTTAATGCACTCGGGCCCGTTTATTGTCTCATTTTCTAATAATGACACTATTCCGCTTCATTTTTATTTTATGCGGTTTCGTTTTCGATCCGGTTCTTAAATTGTAAAGAGTAAAAAAATTGCACATCCCTACTAGTTAGTTGGGATGTGCAATTCTTAAGATTTACAAACTGTTCGAAACTAACGCTGCAGAGTCTATAAGTAAGCTTTTCTACGCATCAGTATGCTCTGTGTCCCACGATTGAATCAATGCCCGTAAGGTGCCACCTGGTGGTGTATATACAATTGCTTAATAAAAAGCTTACACAAAAAAGTAGGTATATGGTGTAGCTTTGGTTCTTAAGGTAGGTCAGGTTAAGCTGTGAACCTATAGACCGCAATCGAGCAATTTTAAATACGCAACTTGGTACTGGTCTCATATGGTCTCATACAAGGCCACATAATTGTAGGCAGAGTGATTGATGCGTACAAGTTACCGGCGGGGAATAAAAATGATAGATAAGTTAACTAAATGTGGTATCTGCCTAAATCATGCGTCACGGGCATGACGCTAAGGGGTTAGAAACAAAGGAAATCCCAATAAAGCCCCTTTGACTGATCTTCACCTGGAAACGAACTGACCTACCCTACAGGGACCAAGACATGAAAATGTACGTATTAACTAACAGTTGCTACTTTGTTCTTATGCAATTTATTTGTTAGATAATCTGGACTTCCCCTTACGGCTGATTGTTGGAAAACCAAAAATGCTGCTCTTAACATTGTAGGGACATGCATTTCTTCACTGTGCGTTAATTAAGTACCTGTCAGACATTTTACATTCTCATGTCACGTATGAACTGCTGGTAGCGAATTCATAAACCAATTTTTTATACGCTAACTGGCGTCCACAGTGATAGGGAACAAGCCGCACAGTCATGAAGGCAATACGCAATGCAGTGTGTAAAAATAACAAGGCAAATTGGACACAATGGTTTAAAATATCAAAATGTGTCTGGTTGACTGGAATCCCTAGTTTTGCGATCGAAATTGAAGTAGGTGCTTAATATTAAGTAATATATAGTATAACGTATTATTAATAATATACCGTCGTGTGTACGATTATGTACAATAAAATGACTCTTTAGCGTACGTGATAATATTATGACCTGATAAATCGTCTGCTTCATACTGCACTGTAGTGTAAAATAATATAACCAACCGTAACAAGTTTGCTAATAACCTGATTTAGCTAAAGATAGAAGACGTAATATTTTAACATATTATTTGGCTGTGTGGGGTGAGAGAAGAGGGGGAAAAGTGCAGCAGTGTAAAAGAGGAGCAGTATATTATCTAGCGCCTTGTCGCATCTTCAATATTTTAATGTAGACATTAATTTTACGTTGCAAAGTAAGAATATTTCATTCTATTATAAAATAAAACACAAATACACAGAGCCAAGTGACTTGACAACGACTGCACTTCAAGAAAGGATTGAAAGGATAGAGCTGCTGCGGTAGAATGATTATCTGAGTATATCAGTTCAGGATTCGTGTATGGGTAAATGTATGAACGTAATGCTATGACTGGGCACGCTTTACTTTAATTAAGGTGCCTATACAACACACTACATGAAAGATGAAATACACTCACACATGAAACATTGTTGTCAATTGTAGCGTGCTTTGCAGTGCTTAATAACATTGGACACACAGGCGTGGATAGGAAAGTTAGTCAGAAATTTATTCAATTCCGCAAGAACTGGCTTTGCTGTTTTTGCTTTCATTTAATGTTAGTCACAAAAAACAACTCTGTGAACAAGTTGTATCTGTATCTTGAATCATCGTAAGTAACATGAAATTTTGCTTCAATATCCTAATCCACCACATCACCATATATATAACAAACATACACAGTGAGGACACTGACACGAGCACAGTCAAATAATAGCGCTTCGAAACTTCGTCTTCATTAACGAACAAAAACGATACTGGTTGTGCATCCTTTCGGCTACAAAAACTGATTTGGGACACACATATCGTTCCGTGTAAAAACTGGATTTTTCCAGCAAAGAGTCGTTTAACCTGCTTTCGTATATTTTTAGACTCTTTTTCAATAAATTGAGAATGGATATATAAAGGTATATTTTATAGGCAAATGAACACCTGTATGTATGTGTACCTTACTTGTAAAATATCAGGTATTTAATTAGCAGTCAATCATTTCCAGGGTAATCATTAAAAAATTTCTTCACCGAATTATATTTCATGCTAATTGTGACTGGCGCCACTGTATCCCGCATGCAATGAAGTAAATGTACTTGAACTATCGGTACCAGCAACTAATAATTACAATGTTGCAATAAATATATAGTATTGTGGTCTGGTGTTTCATAAGGAAGTAGTTGTTGCATTTAATTGTTGAAAATATCCATACCAGAGATAATTAGATGTACGCTGTAACTTACAGTTAGAAAATAAAGGCACTTTAAACATCAAATGCACACTATCTAATGATTTTATGGATCCGAGAACGTTTTGATGGAAAAATTCATAAGACTGGAAAGTAAACTATCACTTTGACTAGATTTTACACCAAAGTTCTGTTTTACAAAATGAAAAAATTTATATGAGAAATGCATCGAAGAAATGGAGTAGGAGTTTCCTATGGAATTTTACACACATCACTACAACCTTAACTGTTAACAGGATGCAGTTTGCCGTCATATGCGCAAGTTGGTAGACAAGTTCTACTATTTTGTTAATTCCAAAACTAGTAATGTAGTAATAAAGTGTTTGATAATTTGAAATCATAGCCTTACAGAAAATAAGTACTGATGTTCTGTGTACACGTGCTTCCTATTCATAGCGTTAACATAACACATTGCACAACCCATACATGACAGTACTTGACCAAGTCACTAATAACTGAGACAACGGCGCTGGGCAGTACCTAATGACAGCATTAAGCAGGAACTCGACATAGACCAAGTAGTGCAGAGCAGACCACAGAGTACGTGTACAGAGAACAGCCAACACAAATGAGTAGAACAGAAGTAGTGCCAAATAAAACAGCAAGAATCATTGCCTTTCGCTTTTATGGAATAAAAACGTATTTGTATTGCAGCCTCCTTAAAAGATGTGAAAGAAGCAGATTTTGAGAAGGTGCACGAAGTGAGTTTACGTTTGGACATTTGGACTGCTCAGTTCTTGCCCTGCAGAAATAACTATTGCATGACGCGTAATGGGTTTCATGCCATCGTATATCATGCCATGGTAAACCAAATACTACGGCGCAGCTAAAGACCATTAAGTTTGTCAGATATTTGCACCTATCTCACTCATGTCTATAAAATATGTCTATATCTTCAAATCACTTCCACTCCCAACGCAGAAAAAGTAGGTTGACGTTTCGTATGCTTCCTTTCCTATCCATCCATCATTAATTACTGTAAATCAATTCCCTTTCGCACACAAATTATCTCGATATAGCTAAGCCTCCTTCCGTGCAGAAATAACATTCTTAAATGTGTAAATTCGCAGTCTCATCTCACCTTAACATTTTTGTGTGTGGAAAATTCATGATTTTTTGACATTGTGTTCTGAAGAATAAAAGATACTCTGTTGTAAATAATTACAGCGTGAAAAATTAACTGCCAATGAAGACAACGTTATCAATTAAGAGAAATGTTAAGGTACCTATACAGGTACTTCCCTTCTTATCTGCTACACACCGATACAATTCGATAGAGATGTTTTTCTTTAAAGTATGTTGTTAATGTTCTCACGCTTCTCAAATCTCAACTACCTTAGTATTAGCCTAATAATGTGAGCTAATAATTTTTATTGTCCTCATTATATATTATGTCAGTTGTGTAAAGAATCTAATTCCCATAAGTTCTTTTCAATTCCTTATTATAGAGAAAGATGGATTGGAATCAAGTTGATCCTATTAACATGATGATATTATTCTTGCAAATATTTGCGATGATTTTTGGCAATTTTTAGGGTAAATATGAATTACCTATACGTTTCATTGGTAAACATGAAGATGAAAACCTCTTTGTTGTCATCGTTGTAGGTTTTGCCTTCTGAATCTGTAACAAGGCAGCCTGAGCTAATATGAAACCTAGAATGGAGATGGTGCTGAAAAGAAATCTAAGTAAGGCCCACACTCACACAAATTCCAGGTGATAAAAAGTCAGAGGTGGTTTCCTGCTGCTCTTTATTTCCTGTTCACATTTATTTTATGTTTGATTGATGTTAGCTTATACTTAATGATGCCCTAGTTGTGGAATGATGTTTTCTATGCTACACATCGGAGTGCAAATATTGCACTTGTGCAGCACCTCGTAAAGTAGATTTACGTTCTGAAACACTTTATGACTGTCTGCTAAATGCGCTTACAGAGTAGTACAATGATTTCATTCTTGAGACGAAGTGCTGTAAACGTTTATGTGTATCATGAGATTCATGAGAATGTGTCTTTGCATCGCATGTGCGCTCTGTGTTGTATGTAGTCCACATTTTATGTAGATAGAGGTACAGATGATGAATTACGATATGACAACAATCGCAGAATAATTATATAAAATTGTAATAAATTGTTGCTCTTGCTGTGAACTCTGCAAGTAGTAGACATGAGAACGAAACGGGTCTGGGCCAAAAAGAATTAAACGATATGTAGACTTAGAAAATATTTAAATTGTAAAGTTCCAACGTATTTGCTTCAATATTTTCTGTCACATATTGAGTTAAATGATGAGGGTAAATTTACTAGGTACTATTAAAACTAAATAACTGAGAACTTGAGGTGGGGATTTTTTTAAACTAAAAATATTTAATAGTATAAAAATATTTTCCATCGATTTTTACATTGACGGTTACATTAATTTTGATTAGATATGGGACAATGGTTGTGTTGTAACATATTTTGTGATTCAAACCGTGTGCAAGTTTAACATGCAAACGAGTGGGTCCTGGCCGAGTACACAGTCCGTTTCCATGTCTAGTACTCGAGTAGTATGTTGATTTCATACTTTGGAGAAACACAGGCGATGTGTGGTATTTCTAGCAAATGTGTCCGAAGTGACGTCACACGCTGCGACAGGACAAGGATTACGGACCACAACGATAATATTTAACAGTGGGGACTAATTGCACAATAATAATATTATTTGATATTGAAGTCAGTGGAGGAGAAGGCAGAGGAAGAGGGCAAGCCAGTCAGGGTTGAGCTGCGTAGGGGCAGAGGTCAAGATTGTGGTGTTGGTGGGACAGGGACTGGGAGTATGTCTTTAACGTTCATTTTGAAACTCACTTGCCCGCTGCTTTCCTTCGTGACAATGACAAGTGACAACAAACTTTACGATGATGCTAATAACCATAACCATTCAAATCATTTACCACTAACAGGGGAGAATTCCTCAAAAGGTTGCCATCATGGGATCACTTTCTCGACTAATCGCATGGTGCACTGGAACTGTGTCAGAGGAACTCTCGAGCTTGTCCAAAATATTCTTTGGTGTTCTGTTGCTGGCACTGCTGAGTTGTCGGGGCTCAGTCAGAGTTTCGTGATTGTGAGAAAAGGAGCGCGAAGGAGGGTTGATGTCTGCAAAGTCCCGGAAGTTAGAGAAGAAGTCGCCGCCTGGAGCTCTGTATCCTTGTGGGGAGGAATGACCGTTGTGGTGGTAGTAGCCGTCGTCGTCATCATGTGGGTGGTGGTAACTGCCCCCGTGGTAGCCATCATCGTCATCCCCATAGTAAGTGCCTCCACGAACAACTTCGAAATTCCCTGAACCCAACAGATTCGTGTCTTGGTAGCGATCGTGGCTTTCAGCGGAATACACGTTGCTGGGACCGCGGTTTGGAGCTGGGGCGGTGTATTTTGGTCCGAATTGAGGATGATATCTGGATGGGGCTCTGTTGGCTGCAGGTCCTGGAAAAAGTGGAGGTCTTCCTGCGGGACCGCCTCCAAATGGATTCCCGAGGTTTCCCAAATATGGGGAGGAAGCGGGGAAAGAGGGGAAAAATCTTTGCTCTCCACCGTCAGTGTCAAGGAAGCTCACATTCTGCGTTGTGGTGTGAGGCAGTCTGGCAGTGTGATCCTCCTCCTCCTTTTTGTATCTATCGAAGAGAATGAAGGGGGAAGATAATTCCCAAAACGCTTCTTGTTCCGAACCGTCAGCTTCCATATCTTCTCCTTTCACAGCCCTCTCAGTTACAGACTCACTCTTCACCCGCTTTGACTTAGTGTATTGCTTTTTCGAGCTGGACGGCTTTTCCACTTTTCTTCGTCCGTCTTGGGAAACCACAGGACCAACTGGCAAGGTGGAAGAATCCGCTGAGCGACGGTAGCGGTGATAGCGATTGGAGGTGGATTGTTCAAATGCAGATGGAACTTTTACAAATCCAAGGTTACTTTCCTCCTGAAATAAATTGTACAAATTGAAATGATAAGAAAAGTTGTCGATTATGATTAGGACTGAGACTGCAAAAAAGTCCCACCACCCCAAACACCATACTACCCTACTACATTCCCGATAACAACCACCATAATACAAGAATAAGACGACCCAACCCAACACCCGGACAACTGTTTTATTTGAATTCGTTTTCAACGTCCTTATATATTTTTAACCGCATCACACACGGAAGAATTGAAGAAATGGACTCGAGATGGAGAAGAGGCTTATTATTTGTTAATGATACGTTGTAAATTGTTTTTATACCTTCTAGGAAAGTACATTGTTAGTATTTAATAACACACCACAATCAACAATTACATGAAACGCACGTTTCAACTGTCTCATCAAGGAGTATTTATGGTTGTAATATTTTTTTCAGTGACGGCCGTTATATTTTTATAATAAAATATTGTGTGACCAAAAATGCTTACTGCTTGGTATGATCATAATTATGGTAGAATGTTTTTGCATTTACAATGACAATTGGTTGGACGGTTGAAACAGAAGTTTGCTTTTTAGATATGTATCAAAACTCAAATGCATTCAACGCACACAGGACATTTAATGTGTATTTTCACCTAACGTGCAGCCATGCGGGTAAATCTTCCTTGTCAAACATGCAATCTTATAGAGAGTTTTTTATGCATTTTCTCATTTAATATAATTCTGGTTACTCTAGATAAAAAACACTCGTGCAAAGACCTCCCACAAAGACAAAATTTAAGCACATTAAAAATTGTAACATAAAAAATGTTCTGGAAAACTCTCTTTAGAGCTGCATGTTCAGAATGCTCATGTGTTCATTGCTCGTGAACTCAAAAAGTCATAACAATAGATGAAAGTTAAACTTTGAACTTCTATAATATTTAAGTGACATATTTAAAACATGCAAATACATTCAAGAATTCAACCAAAGACTTGATATTCTGAAGATTCGTAGATATAGACACATTTTTATTTTTATTCTCAAGTTCCCGACTCTGTTCAATATTGCACATGTAAACCTACTGCCTTACATTGGCCTTACCGTACCTTTACTTTGCATTATTGCATCACTGACAGTGCAAGACTGTAATTTTCATTTCGATCGCACTATTAAACACATTGCTATTTAGATGAGAGAGTTACATGGACACCATTTTTGGCGCCCATGCTCTTCCATAACACAGAAACTTTTCCTACTAATAATGTATAATACCTATGTACAAAAATAAATGAAAAACCCAAAGTGCATTGCCCATTGAATTGTTTGTCCCCATAAGTTGATGTTAATGTCGTTGCAACACCATAACATTGCTATCATGCTGTCCACTCACTAAAACTGTGCAATGAGAGTCGTAGAGGTGGTCAGTATCAGTGCTGCATATTAAGTTGTACAATAGAAGCAAAATGAATTGAAAAATCTTCAATTCTTCATGTAAATGTTTACAATTATCAAATTTTAAACTATCAATTAATAGTTTAATATTTAATCAGGATTTTCATTGAACTTAAAAGTAGTAGAAAAAATAAAGTCTGATAATCTGTCTAACAGTGCCATACATAACCATCATAATTTACGTCCAGTGTCGACTGTTTCAAAATTTTGCGGAGGGACAGGCGAGGCACATATTATGGGCTTGCAAGCTCATGCCACTCTCTAGTTCAAATCTAGTAGACGGTGTCATTTCTTTGTAAAAGAAGTAAAAGTACATTAGAAGTAAAAAACCTTATCTACAATCCAAAACCAAGTCAAACCACACCACCACATTATTGATATTGCACTTTTTAGACTTTTGCAGAAACTTCAATTTTTAGTAGCCGCAAACTCAATTACTATCATACTACAACTAACATTTTTTAGAGCTGGGCTTTCATACAATTCAGGCCAGTCTGCTCTTTCTCCATCTTATTGTTAGGCCAGTTCTTTTCCAGATTAACGACAATGATTAAATAATAATATTGTCTATATAGCGGTTGTTTCCAATGCTGCTTCATCTGGAATATGGAATCTGGAGCACAAGGGTGTATCTAGGGG
>JABASD010001794.1:0-34351 GCA_019776165.1 Pogonognathellus flavescens
TACACAACCTTGAGTAAAATCCATTTTACTCAACTGGTTGTGTTCTTTATTTTTTAGTGTGTAAAATGAAGTCATGCCTCATTCGGGGGCGTGGTTTAGATTTGCCTTCAATTTTTGGCTTTTGGTTGACTCGAACCCTGCTGCCAGCACGACTACGACCGTCATATTCCTCTCCAGCACCAGTCTCACACACACATGCAGTACACGCTGAATACTCCAAATACTCACACAGTCAACCCGCTTTGAAGATCAGTTCAATCCCGACTTCTTTGAGGCTACAATCGCCCGTCCTGGATAAGTAGAAGGCGCTGGGTGTAAGCTACGCAGTCTGTGCACTCCACTCACTTCGCATTGCACTACACACAGGCCCGTAGCGAGGGGGTGCTATGGGTGCTCAAGCACCCCCAGATCATGCTGTTATACACTAGCTATTTTTAAAATTGTCAAAAAACAAGCCAAATGTATAAAATTAAAATAACAAATAACAATAAATCGTAAACAAATTAATGTAGCCTAAATTTTAAGACCGTTTGTAAGTTTAAAATGGCCTTGTGACCCCCCAAAATGGCAATCCTTGTTACACGCTTGTGTTCATATAGTAATGTTTAAACTGAGCACCCCAACTTTCCATCCTGGCTACGGGCCTGAATACACAAACACCTTCTTGGTAGTAATGTCGCTTGCGCTGCAAATGTATGTGGAAATGTGTGTGCTCTTATTTGAAATGTACAAATATTCCCCTGATGGATAAAAAAGTATGACCCACATTCCACCGTGGACAAAGTCAGAAGTGACCTCAACTTGAAGCAAAACAAAGTCACTTGGCAGAAACACCTGTGCTGTGCTGCATGGCTTCTAGCTCGTCTTTTTAATGCGTCTGGCTGGCCACCTCGCAATCCTTCCGCATTCTCACACACTTCTCACACTTGCCCCAATTCTTTCCACTTTTAAACACATTCAAACTTTCGTACAACTCATTTTCTTTAACATTTGCGGCCCGCAGATATTCAAGAATATTATTCTACAGATTTCATATTCTGCGGGCTTCAAAAACGTCTGAAAATATAAAACAATCCGTGCATGGTTTGTCCAGTTGGAAATAAGACAGAATATTAGTACTCACATTATTGTAAAAACAATTGTGGAAAACGCTGTCAGAGTTTCAATATTTTGTCGTTTTTAGTTTATTAAGTAGCGCAAGCTACTTTATAACAATGGTGTCTGCGTCTTTCTGTCCGTCTGTCTGTCTATGACCACTATAACTCACGAACGGATGAACACATATCGTTCAAACTTCTCATACGTGATCTGTGATCTCTGGGTCACAAGAAAGATTCTATTGAAAAATGTTTGGAAATGAAGACCGCCAAATTTGGAATTTGAAGACGACCGCCAATGTTTAAATATTTTGAGAAATGGGAATTCATGTTTTTAAAAATAACATACAGGCAGAGTAGTTATTCTTCTGCTAACTTAGTTGACAACCCATTGGTTACTTATTAAGTAGCGTAAGCTACTTCATAAGGATGGTGTGGACGTCTGTCCGTCCGTCTGTCCGTCTGTCTGTGACCTCAATAATTCATAAATGGATGAACACAATTGGTTCAAATTATATATAAATATGATCTACAAAGTCACAATGAAGGTCAAGTTCAAAAATGGGCTCAATCGGTTATAATCAGAAGGAACTGTAGATTGTCAAAGTGTTGCAAACACATCACAAGCACATCAATAAGTAAGAATAAGTAAGAATAACGGTGCATTTTTAATGTGAGTGTTGTTGGTTAAAAATATTGGTTTTGTTGAGTTCTGTTTGGGTTGTATTAATGTAATTTGGCAATAGTAATAACACTTTGCATGACTTCGAAATAAATAGTTGGACAATTTAATCCTAGGCTCTTGCGCCGACTCAAAAACGGAGATAACCGTGCTCTGTGCATCGGCAAGTTGTTTTATTCCTTGATTAAGTAGAGTAAGCTACTTTACAAGAATTGTGTCGACGTCTGTCTGTCCGTCTGTGTCCATATTTATACTCACAAACGGATTAGCACAATTAGTTAAAACTTCTAATACGTGATCCCTGGGTCACAACGAATGTGAAGTCCGCAAATAGGGTCAATCGGTGACATTTAATGTTTAATAGCGAAAAATACTTTATTGAAACGTTCTGTCTGTCTGTGTATATAGTAATTCGATTTCTCGTCTACGAATCAACTTAACTCGTTCAAAATTAGTCAATACAGTTAACAACAATAGATAGCTCTTTTGACAACAACAGTTCGCAAATCAGTGAACAACAGCAAACAAATGTTCGGTGACATAAGCAGATGTGCATCTTACGCTACTTTATTACAGCCGTTTTGCAATGGTTTATTTAATTATGTGCTCTACTTTAGTACTCCGTTTTGAATGGTTTATTCTTTATTCTTTATTCATAATGACGGTGTTTTTTTGGGGAAGGTGCTTGAAAGTTTTAAAATGAGTCAGTCCCAGGATTTGATAGTACTGCAATAAAGCTTGACTGTTCTGGAGTGCGGCACAAGGCACAGCAGACGAACAAAAAAAGGGCTTTTCGGTTGCATTATACCTTTTACTTCCCAAATTTTTCCCGATTTTTGATTTGACTGGGTGACTGTTTTTGATTGACAGCACAATCGAAACTTCTATTTTTGGTTAAGCTCCTATGTCCTCTATGCATGATCGGTACGTGCTTGACTATTTATATGGCAATGAAGCTAATTAATGACATTAACTCAGCTAAGGACCTAAGCCTTATTGTGTCGCGCTAGATTGACTGTATGAAAATTATGAACACATGGAAGATGTAAATAATTTCATAGGGTCAGGCTAAAGTTGGACTCAACCAAATTCAATCAAACTTTGAAGATTTTGTGTCAAAATTTGTCCCAAAGAATTTTTCCTAAATTCGAGTCGTAAAAAATGAATGAGAAGAGAAAATGTTTCATAGCAATAGCAGCATTTCTAGCCCTTTCTTTATCCTTTCTATTTAAAATGTCACTTTTCAGTTTTAGACTTTCGTTATGTATTTTAAAGTCAGTACAATGAACTGTGTGTGTTACCACGAAACAGGCATACAGGCTCAGACATCATTTTTTAGTAACAATTTGCTTCTCTTTTAAAAATGAACAATTCATTTGTAGGTCTTTTGACATCCACTTCAAAATTACATTATTATAAGGTTTATTCCATGTTACATGCCACGGCTTATTAATTATTGAATACTTTAGAGACGCATATCTCCAGGGGGTAAGCGATGGGGGGTTCAGGTACGTACATGTACGTAGGCCGGACCGAGTTAGGGGCCGTACTGAGCAGGTATAGCCTATAAACTATATATTTTCCGAAATGATTATATTACTGAGTTTTAAAAATAACTGTATTGAAAGAAGGCTAGTAATAGAAAGAAATCTGTAATAGAAGAGAATGTTTCTAATACAGGTAATACTGTAACTATTGTATTTGCTGATATTTGCAGGGAACACCTCAAATGAGTCGTGAATTGCAAAAACATTCACACTTCAATGAAACCTTTTAAACAAAAACTTTATATGCCGAATTTTTTATAGCACTGTGACTCCTGTATCAAGGTTTTTATAATAAAAGTATCATTTTTAAGCAGGAAATATTGATATTTGTATCGTTTTGTTTGCGTTTAAATACCATTCAATTGGAATAAAACAGTTATTAGTTTGGCGCACCAGCTGTTTGAAAACTTGGCATGCTAGCCAAAAACGAACCTGGTATAGCAGTAGCTACTCTTGCGTTTTGGGTATTGTTATTTTTTCTAAACATAACAAAAGTAATTTGTCGGTTTACAGCAGAAAAGCGCAGGAAAGTGCCCACTATTGTCTTAAAGATGGATTAAGCAAGTTAGTTTGGAATTAACTTATCAAAACAGTTTGTCATTTTTGCTGGATAAATACAAAGATAATATTGATTGAGGCCGTACTCTTGGTATTGTACGTAGGCCGATCCGAACCTAGTTTACCCTCTGCATATCTCCATAATGTAAACTGAGATACCTACAATACCCAATACCTAGGCATTTTTTAACATTTTTATTTTACACTCAGACATAGCAACTTTTAACGGAATGCATGCACATGAAAGTAAGGCGAGAGCAACATAATATACATTTTTAGACTTTACCAATTGCCAGTACAAGTATGGGATGTGATACGCCACTTACTAAACCAGTCAACGACGGGTGTAAATAAACAACGTAGTCACGTAATATTTGAACCGTACGTGAATCTTAGGAATGCACTGTTGTTAAAATGAATATTTCATTTTCATACAGCTTTTTAATATTACTTTCCTATCTGTTACATCGAAGCTATACTTACAACCAGTCCTGGTATAATCTGCAAATAAACATGTTCGAGTTCACGATAACTCAAAAGGTTTGAACTATATAATGACGGATGGACACAGGGACTCAGTGAAAAGTATAACAACCACGTTGTTTTGTTTACTAACCATAACACACATAATGAAGTAACACCAGCCAAATTAAACCGTATTTTATAAACTGAATTTTGAAAACACTTCTGTAATCTATGTGAGACCAAAAATCAGTGAAGAGCCAATAAATGGAATTTCATATTTTTGTATTTTTAATTTATTAGTAAATTCTAGGCGTCTGCCAAATCAAATGAATTTACAGCAAAGTAATGTAAATCGCCTGTCAAAGGTACGTGTATTAATAAATAAATCACTCTAAAGAAATACAACGTAAAATACAAAAACCTTCGTTAACTGGTTGTGAAAATTATTTTAATGACCACACTGCGGTTCGTATGACCAAAAGTAAAAGCAATATCTTGTAGATGCCTGGAATGAAATACTGAACGTTGAGCCCGTCCGTGGAAAACGAAACAATGGCGGTTTCTCAATTCGCTTTAGCTGGGATCTCTCGTATGTAAAATAATTTGGCCAGAAGCTTAAAACAATATTTGCTATGTAAATGCAAATGGCAGTATGAAAGTGAACACATTGATTGAAAAGAAAGTAGAAGCATTTTAAAAATTGTAATCACTACTGTTTGACTTTTTAAACTGTGTTTTTACCGATTGTCCGGTTGGATATATTTTGCTGATGAACTTAATGTTAGCCTTAGTTTTGCCATGTTACACATCTGTACCAAGTTTCATTTAGTACTTCAATTTTTAGCCATTTTTAAAAAGAAAAGCTCCGAGTCACAATTAAAGTGTTTGTCGTTCTGCCCCCACCCCCAACTTTTGCTCCTGATAACTTGCCTGCATGCTATTGCACTCCATAATTTTTGTGCAGAACAGACAGACAGACACTACCTCTATTCCTATAAAGTAGCTATGGCTACTTAATAAAAACTTAATGACAGTGTACAACTGAAGGAATTCAAATTGAATAAAAAATTCTAATTTTGAGCAGCACCATTCGATTTAGAAATCCCTTGAGTGTAGATTTGTAGGAAAGACTTAATATAATAATAGGTTTTATTGTTTGACGATATGGCCATTGGCCTTTACATCATATAACAAAGTTAAATTACTGTAGGAAAGACTTAAGCATGGGAGGGCGTGACGTTGACACATCCTAAGCTTCATCTTATTAAGTATCGTAAGATACTTGTATAAAAATGGGTTTTGCGTCCGTCCGTCTGTCTGTCCGTCTGTTCGCACAATAACTAAAGAGCGGTTTGAGATATTGGACTCTAACTTGGTACACGTACTGTAGTGGTCGATTGGAAGACTAAGTTCGAATATGGTGTCAATCGGTCAACTCCTTCTTGACCTATGACACATGTCACATCATATTTCCAGTATAACAAGATAATAAATATACCATTTGCAACGGTGCAATAAAGTATCGTAAGGGTATTGTGATCTTCGACACGACAATATTATAACTGTGGCACCATTACATCAACTCTAAACACTATATGTTAGTAGCATTTCAATAATTTCATTGATATTAATATTAATCTGGTTAAATAATGTTTAAAAACACGAATTCTCTTTTGCAAAATATTCAAACACTGCCTGTCTCCCAATTCAAAAATTGGCGGACTTCACTTTCAAACCGAAGTTTAATTGACATAGCAGCATTTAAAACGCAGTGTGATTTGCAGGCAGTATTAAAACAGTAGTTAGTGTAAAAGGTCAAATGTCATGAAGAAGTTCATCGATTGACCCCATCTTCGAACTTAGTCTTCCAATAGACTACAAAAACACGTGTACCAAGTTTGAGTCCAATATCTCAAGCCGTTCTTAAGTTATTGTGCGAACAGACGGACGGACACACAGACAGACGCAAAAGCCATTCTTATACAAGTATCTTACGATACTTAATTTATTGTGTATTCGTAAATATTTTTTACAACTTAACAAATGACAAAGAGTTTCCTATACATTACGCGGAATAGGTACTGATCTGAAAACCGTTATAATTTTAACTTCTTTTCAAAGATGGTATAATGGTGCATCAAATAAAATTAATCGTTAGATTGTAGAATATTATGCTTCTGTATACTAAAATTAATTTTACTTCACCGATTGAACTCTAAAATTAATTGAAGTCATAAAAAGTGGCATTTTCTCATAAGTTGGTTTTACAGTAAGTGCAATTGCAATATAATTTTTTGACTGAAAGTTAAAAAGCGTTAATAAATGGGGAAGGTGGGATTATTTTGAGTGTAGGTGTGAAATGTATTTGTGAAATGCATTTGTGAAGGTGATTTGAGGTGTAGATGAATTTGAGTTGCGGGTGAGTGTTGAAAAGAGCTTAGCCGGCGTTGGTTGTGTTTGGTTGCGTGTGTGGTGTTGGCTATATAATGTTGGTTGTCCGTAGACGGCGGTTGTGGAAGGTGAGTTGACTAATGTGATTATGTGCCTGGTGAATAATGAGTGTGTGTTTGTGTGGATGATGTGAGGAAATGTGCCTAGGAGTGTGTGTGTGTGTGTGTGTGTGGTGGCGGAGAGCGGAGGAATGGAGCCTGTTCGGGATTATGGCTGGGTGTGAATGATGTTATGGCAGGAGAGGAGTTCGGGTGAGTTTGGGTGAGACTTGGTTGTTGGTGGGGACGAGAGGACGCGGACTGCGTTTTGTGTAGACTCGGACTGGGGAGTTTGTGTTGGGCGAGTGAGTGGCGGAGAGAGACGATGATTTTGCAGGGCGAGAGTCGGGTGAGACGGAGCAGGCGAAGCGCATGGAAGGGAGAAAGAGATACCGCAGTCTGGTGCTGTGTCGCAGTGACGCATTGAAAGAGAGAGAGAAGAGAAGAATAAAGTGAAAGTGGAACAAAGCAAAGGACGGAGCGGAGTTGAGCTGAGCGATTTTTATTCGGGAGTTTAGTGTGTTGTTGGTGTGCTGGGCAAAAGCATGAGGAGACCTGACGGCGGAGGTTATGGCAGACGTTGTGGCAGTCGTTGTGGTGGTGGCAGTGAACTGTTGGTGGCAATAGAAATCTCAGTGCATCCAGTGAACGGATATGTAAGTGATGTTGGTGAGTCGTGGTGGACTGTGGACTGTGCCTGGAGCAAAGAGTTCCATCCAGCCACATCTTCCAGCAGAGGCTCCACAAACACTCGCCCCACTTCCACCAGCAGCGACCGACAATAATAACCAAAAGACATACACCTACTAGAAGACATCTCCAAGACATCTCCAAGACTTACTTTACTTACTACTACACTTACTACACTTACAAAACACGTTACTCCAAAGAGATAGATAGATGATGGTGACTTGGAGGGTGGAGCAGGAGCGTCTGCCACCCATGTCCTCCCAAAAGTCCTTGCCAAAAGGCCAAGTGTTGTCCATGCACTTTTGTCCTTTCTGCATGTAACTCAAAGACTTTCTCCTCTCACTCTCTCTCTTCAGTCTCTGTGCATAGTTCGATTAGCATAGACACTGCATAGACAATAGTCTAGTCTAGCCATAGCGTAGTCTTCGATAGGCCTCAATACTCAACTCGTAATTGTCGTAATTCATAAGACGCAGACAACTGTCCGGCACAGTTGCCCCAGGCAGTCCATAGCATCGTCAGTAGCATCTTCAATAGCATCGTGAATAGCATCGTGAATAGCATCGTCACTTGACAAATAATCGGATGTTTGTGTGTAGTTTGGGTGTGTAGTTGTTGTTATTGTTGTTGTTGTGTCACTTCTCTTTCTCTCTCTCTCTCAATCTCTCTCTGCCTTTCTCTGCCCTGTCTTGTTGTGGTGTACGTGGGCTGTGCAGTCTGTGCTGTGGGGTAGTGGCACTTCTTGTGGCAGTTCTTAAGCCACTTCTTGTGGCAGTGCTCTTTCGTGTGTGTTCATCTTCCTCCTCCTGTACTCTTTGAACAAATTCTCAATTGTCAAAAGTCACAAGTCTTTCGTCTTCGTCTCGCACACACAAAATGCAAAATGCAGCTAAAACACAAAGTGTGAAAAGTAAAATATACATTTTTGACAGGGCTTTCTTGGGTCGATGAAGCAGCATCTCATGGAGGAGCCCTACGAAAGTGGTGAGTAAAATCTTTTCTTCACCGTCTCATCATCTTCTGTCGCCACCACACTCACACCAAAATCCCAACGCGTCATACGCCATACGTCACCATCATCAACTTTACCCGCAATTCCTCTCTCCACTCCTACCACATTTCTTCCTTCTTCTCCTTCAACACTCAAACCAGATCCTCTCCAAACCAAACTCAATTTACGGATGAACAATCCTAGGTCAGTACTGTCGGCTTAGCCACCAGCTGCAGCTCCAAACTGTCCAAACCCCTTTCCTTACCAACTTCCATTCAGCCATTAAAATACCTTCGCATGTGCTTACCATACATTTCTTATGATCTACACCAACTAAAAATACAAAGTTGCTTCCGCTCATCAATTGCATGTGATAGTGTGCAGTGAAAGCCTGAAAGAAAGTGGACAATTGGTATTATTACTGAAAGGTATTATGTACATTGCTAGTGCGTCCTTCCGTTTCATTCCACACAACGTTCGCTAACTGGACACTGAACAAGACGCCACATCCAAATTTAGATGCACCAAACTAGGAGAACTACGCAAATCGTTTTGACCAATTGCTTTAGTTTTCCATGAATTATTTTGTTTTGCAAGTATAAATGGCATTTGTGTGAAGCTGTGCACGACTCACTGCCCTTGTCCTGTACTTTTACCGACACTTTGAGTGAGGGTATAAGGGAAGTAGGAAGAAGAGCGCGTTGATGGCAATCGGTGAAAGTTGAGACAATGGACTTTAGAATTGTATTTGTATCTGTAGTTTGTATGGAAGAATGGAATTGTGTGGGAAACAGAAGAAGGAAGGAGGCGTTTTGTGTTGTCTTTGAATTGTGTAACTGAGGCGACTAAAAGAGTTTCGTTGGGTGAAAGTTCATTGTAGAATAGTTGTGTGTTGTGTGAGAGTTGGAGGTGGGGAGGACGCGGGTTTTGGTGGGTGGGAGACGGAGGGTGTTGGAGTGGACGGAAGAGTTGAGGTGTTTGTTTTGGATTTTAAGCGAAGAGGAAGGAAGTCTTATTGCATTAAGTAAGATGATATTAAATGATTAAAGGTCGAGTGGAAAGATATTGACTGAGGCTAATGCAATAATGAGTTTATATTGGGCTGAGCGCGATATGCTATTCATACCTCGGATAGCTCCACATTGACAACACTTGGGAGGTCGAGCTTGTTTTTATGGAGCATCGCCGTCTACGCTCCACACACAACACACGACAGACCCGACTTCCACTTCTCAATGAGCCTCGGTTTATTTCCAGTCGCTTTATTAGGTATCTTGTGCTCACAGCCTTAATGTAGTCGCATTCCTATATCTCATATGCCGTATATCCCTCGTATAGATACATAATACAGCACATATAATATTATATGTGCATATAGCCCATCTAGGAGCATGTAGCTTTAGTGCAGACGTAGCGTGGTATTTAGCATTATGTGAGTGTGTCTTGTGTCTCGTGTGTGTTGTAGTAAGTCTAAAGTGTAGCGCTAACCTTTTCGATTTCCTGTATATCTGGGGCTTTTTCTGCAAGCATTTCAACATCTTTAGTCTTCGCCTGCATGACATTATTGACTTTCTCTGCCATCTCTGCAGAATCGGCTATAGAGCATAGCCACCCAGTCGATAATGCAACTACATAACATATACCAAACACCCGTAAAAACTCCAGACCCAACCGCGCTCCAGTTTCCTACTTCAGTGCAGCACTACAACCACTCACTCCCTTCTTACTCCAACCTTTGCAACACACTCACTACAAATACTACATCCATCCACATACACCACATTCAGCACATACATCCACATACATCCACACACACTACATGCATTGCTATATACTCACTGCTATAACCATATGCACACACTCTGCTCGGCTACTCACTACTGCCGTTCTCCAGACTCCGCCACACACACTCGTACACATTCACATACGCTCAACTGAGCTGAACGTACTATTCGCGTAGCCCAAATATTGTACAGGCACAACATTCTTTGCAGAAGAGTTCCTTCCAAAAAGCTTCGTACTGTTTCAATTCGCAGTCCACATACAATACAAATTCTAAAGCTCCACCGAATCCCACGCTTGGGCAAGACTCTGTGCTGCTCCTCCACTCAACCAGGCGAAGTCCAAGGCCCCTGTCGCACTTTCTTTTCCCTTTCAGTCCTCATCTCAAATGTCTCTTCCAGTCCAAATATTATACCAACCACCAAATACGCTCCTTCCGCCTTTTTTGCATTCTAAGCATCAATCGCTAAAACTCGCCACTTTTTATCCTCTTCTTCAAATGAGTCCAAATCAGTATTTGACGTTTGGTTGGCGCAATCAACTTCCACCACCAGAGAAGTAGCGACTACCAACAGGATCGTGTTCCCTTCCGTGGAGTGCAGAATGAATGATAATTGCATTACGTTCCATTGGAAGAAAACCCAACACCCAAACATAAAGCATTTAAATGAACCAATCTGAATATTATTATTTACAGTACACGAGAGTTCCCTTCTCTTCCCAAATTCCGAACTACAGACCATAATGAGCTGAGTCTATTACTCTAATTGCATTTGGGCTAATACCAACAACACCTATAATTACCACCTCCCATTAACTCCCGGAACATGTTAATAACTAAAATGCTGGAACACTGATTATGGATTGCATGTGTACACCATCTCACAATCATCAAATATTTCCGACTTTCTTTCTCAGTTATTATATTCAGTTTTTCCATTTCTCCGATTCTCTCCGATTCCACAATTTAGCTTCTTCACCTTCCTCTGTCTTTGGTCCACTCATTCCCCACCAATAATATTAAGTAAAAGACGATTTGAGAATAACTAACTTGAGAAATTTCAACGGTCACCCTTCAAGTTAACTGGGAGAACGAGTCAATCTGAGTGAAAAATGAATAAGCGATAAGGTGTATCGGTGTATGGGATATTTAACAAAATCTGAAGACAAAATATTGAAAAGCTTTGGCGAATTAAAACGTTTAGTCGAAACCGCTGGCACCCCTAGTCCTCCAGCTAGGGTTGTACAATATTTGAAATAGCAAAAAAAGAAAGACTTTGGTAATATTACGTTCTCTGTTGACTCGTTTTGCTAATTACCTCGGTACCCCTCAAATGGAGCATAGTGATGTAAAAGACGAGGCTAATAATGGAAAAGGCGATTGAAATGGCACCGCGTGTCACAATCAGATATATGGCGGATTTGAATTTGAGAAAATGGAAGGTGCGTTTGTTGGAAGAAGAGTGGTGGGATGTGTTGCCGGGACCTGGATGACTAATGTGGAGAGTGTTGTGTGTGGGTGACGACTGTGTTTGAGAGTGACGGAAGGAGTGATGAAGACGTGGGAAGCGGAAAGAGCGGCTAAATGTTATTTTGGGCTGGAAAGTGGCGTGTTGGGTGTGGAGAGGACAGAAATGACACAGCGGCACACTTCCAGCAGCTCCAGCATTTCCAGCTTTTGCAGAGTTGGAGACTGGAGATGATTATTATGCTGCCGCACGTTCCTTGCGTTATGTCATTCTTAATATTAAACAGTTCCGAAATGTTATTTACGTAACCCCCAAAGACCCAGCCTCCTCTTTCCTTCACAAACTCACCAACCATGAATTTGTTTTCTTCTTCTGTAACTCCCAAACGCTTCTCAAATGAAAGTGTCGATGCGTTATGAAGTCCAGAATTTCATGACGCATTGAATGACAAATGAGTCTGGAAACTCATTTTGCAACTTTTGGGAATCGGAGCAACTAAACATCGCACACGCTACAAGTCATTTCCACTGCAACACGTTTCATTAATTCATTCACTAATCCTTCGCAAACGCTTCCAGTCGCCCGCCCACAAATCCCTTCAAGTGTCATTCCCCTTCTCTCCAAAACTTTTTCACCAATCCACTTCAATCATAACAATAAAATATCATTTCACATTGGACAGGTGCCCAATAATATCTTCTTCTTTTTCATGACAACAAATTATGCCGTTTAATACAGGTAGGGAGTTACCTATTAGCTCTATTCGTTCTGGGGCTACCTTAAAGCTACTAATCATTGCTTATGTCTACAAAGCTTTCATTTGATAAAACATCCACTAATCTACTAATCATAACACAATGAGCAAAAGGTCTAGCTGAAGTATTTAATGTCCCTTTCGGTTCAGAGCGTTTTTATGAATCAACGGAAATGATTTATCTGTGTGTAAATATGTGGAGAAATGACTGAAACATTTACGAAAGAGACTGCGTTTAAGAGTGTGAGAAGTGAATAATTCCTGGGAGGGCATTTACTGAGAGAATGTTGAGTTGTTGAAGATTGAAGTGTGAAATGTTTTGATTTTTGCAGCAACGTTGCGGGAGGGGCCTAAGAAGAAGAGGAAGAAGAAGGGGAAGGGTCCGGTGCGACCCGAGCGATCCCTTATGTGCCTTACAACCAAAAATCCACTCAGGAGACTGTGCTTTACAATAATCGAGTGGAAGTAAGAATCCGAATCTTCATTCTCCTCTAATAAAATATTCATTCTTCTTCATCACATTCCTCCGCAGCAGCTTCCAACTCCCTTCGCCACAAACGAAACAATTTCTCGGGTGGCATTTAAGCATTTATTTTCGGGAGAGCGTGAAAAGACAAGTTTTTCTTCTTTGCCCACTTTCGATGTGCTGGTGCCGTTGGTAGTGGCAGTTGGAGTTGTTTGTTTAATAAGGAGATGAGAAGTTTGTGGCTGGAGCCGTCAGCTGGAAAGCTGACTGTTAAGAAAGTGGAGCGATTAGAAGACTGGAGGCTGCTTGTGCTTATAATATTGTAATAATTATTTATTAGTTGAGAGTTGACTAAGAGAAAAGTTTGGATTTGTTTGCAGACCGTTCGACTGGATGATTCTGGTGACTATTCTGGCAACCTGTGCTTGTCTAGCATTGGGACAGCCATATCCTAACAACGACACAGACAGTTTTAATGATAGGCTGGTAATCTCCAACTTCTCTTCAATATTCATTCTTTCATTTATTTTCAATATTTCATTCTTCTTCTAGTCTCAGTACGAATTTTAATATAAACCCGTCTGCAGTGAATAAGTTGCTTGTTGTTGTTGGTACTGTGCAGGAAGAATTCGAAATAGTTTTCACAGTGATATTCACGACGGAGTCTGCACTGAAAATTATAGCTTACGGCCTTATCGCTCATGAAGGTGCCTATCTCCGCAGTATTTGGAACACACTCGACTTTTCAATCGTCGCCGTTGGGTACACAAACTCCTTCTGTTTTCTTACTTTATTCTCCGTCTCATTCTTATTTATACTCCGTCTCATTCTTATTTATACTCCGTCTCCTCCCGCTTTGTAAAAGATTTGTTCTCATTTGACTTTATTGAATTGTGCAGTCTCCTCAGCTCTGCACTGTCCTCAGTAATGACAGGATTTGATCCAAAGGCATTACGAGCCTTCCGTGTTCTTCGTCCGCTCAGACTTGTTTCTGGTGTTCCAGGTCACTTTTTCTCTTAATTTCAATCACCCGCAATTGTTAGCGGCAATTGTTAGCGGCAATTGTTAGCGGCAATTGTTAGCGGCAATTGTTAGCCGCTTTGGATGGGTAAGAATAATGTGTTGACTAAATGATTTGTGTGAGTGCAGCTCTTCAGGTGGTGATGAATGCCATTCTCAAGGCGATGCTTCCTCTCCTAAATATTGCTCTCATCGTCCTCTTTGTCATTGTTATCTACGCCATCATTGGTCTCGAGATGTTCGCTGGCCGTTTGCACGAAACATGTTTTCACAATGAGACCAGTCAGAACTCACTTTACATTCTTAAACCCCGCCAAATCCCGCTTCGTCTTTCTCATGACTTTTTTCTCTTTTTCTGCAGGAAAAGTAATGAAAGCTCCGCTCAGCAATTGTGGAGGTCATTACAAATGTGATAATCCGTTCATGGAATGTAGGCCGTACTGGGAAGGTCCTAACAATGGTGTGACTAACTTCGACAATATTGGTCTTGCCATGTTGACTGTTTTCCAATGTATCTCCTTAGAGGGTTGGACTAGTGTCATGTACAATGTGAGAACACTTTTACCTTAATAATAATAATAATAATAATAATAATACCAACTTAATTTCTAAATGATTTCTAAATGATGGTCAAACAAGAAGTGACTAATGCGCTTTTGTGTACAGCTCACAGATGCAATGGAGGTGTCTTGGTTATGGATCTATTTCGGGTCTTTAGTCGTTGTAGGTGCATTTCTTGTAATGAATCTTGTTCTTGGTGTGCTCAGTGGGTATATTGTCGTCCCTCCTTGAACCTAAACCAAATTGGCATGCCTTTCAATATTTATTCCAGTCTAATTGTGTTCTCCCAACAAACCGCCTTCTTTTATGTCTGCCCCGCAGAGAGTTTTCAAAGCAGAAGGAAAAGGCGGAGTCTCGAGGAGAGTTCCAAAAGCAAAGGGAGCAGAAACTGGTGGAAGATTCTCTGAAGGGCTACCTGGACTGGATCACGCAAGTAGAGAACAGCATGGCCCAAACACATGCAGACAATATGCATAAACGCTGTAAGTTAGGTACCCGTGTCGCTTTTATTCCCTACACCAATTAGTAGTCCATTAGTCTAACAATCAATTACTCACAAATCAAACCAACCAAAGCCATTCTAACCGCCACTTTGTTTTGCACAAGCAGCCGAGGTGATGGAGAAACAAGAAGAATCGATATCAAAAATAGAAAAGACAGGAATTCTCAAGTAAGCGCCAGTCTCTCCAAATTATTTCTCTTCAAATTACTTCTTTTTCTAATAACTGAAATAATACTCAAAATACTCTCTGATTTTATTTTAATACTGACGGGTTTGGCTGTGTTTTTAGATGGAACAGTCAAGTGAGGAGCGCATGTCGTAAAGTGATCAAGTCACAAATGTACTTTGTTAATGAAGAGATTATTTTGTATTTACTGTGCCCGGGAGGGTTGGTTGGATGTGTGAGGTATTTGATGTGATGAATGTGTTGTGTTCAACAGTTTTTACTGGACGATTATAGTGTTAGTTTTTTTAAACACGGTTGTACTGGCCACGGAACATCACAAGCAACCCTCTTGGCTTGAAGAGTACCAAGGTAATTAAACACGCAACCTGCCACTCTCCTTCCTCAATTCATTCATTAACACTGAAACTCTCTTTATCTCGCAATCCTTCTCTTTTCAGAGAAGACAAATACAATCCTCGTTGTCATCTTCACTTTCGAAATGCTCCTCAAAATGTACAGTCTCGGATTACGGGTAATCACTCAAATTTACACATCAACCCTTTTCTCTTCTTTCTTCCGCACTTTCCTCTTCACACAGTCACAATATTCCTCTAATACTAAACTTCTTTTCTATTTCTAACTGTGTCTAGCCAAGTAATTGCTTTTATTATGAACTGAAAGGCAATGAAAATTGTTAAAGGGGCGTCTAATGATTGACAATTGTCCACTGTGATTTTGCAGAAATATTTCGTGTCACTTTTTAATCGTTTTGATTTTTTGGCGACGACTGCGAGCGTTGGAGAAGTCCTTTTCGTGAAATTAGAAGAGCTTCCACCAGTTGGCGTTTCTGTCCTCCGCTGTATTCGGCTACTCAGAATTTTCAAAGTGACAAAGTAATGAGAAGAAAAGATTTGAAAGCTTAAATGTGTGTATTGAAGGAGATGCCAATTGTGTTGTGGTTTTGAATGTAGACATTGGAAGGCTCTGTCTGACCTTGTGGGTTCCATTTTGGGTTCGCTCCACTCGATCCTCTCTCTCCTCTTCCTCCTTTTCCTCTTCATGATGATTTTTGCTCTTCTGGGAATGCAAGTCTTTGGAGGAAGATTTAACTATCAACAACTCGAAGAAAAACCCAGACAAAATTTCGATAGTTTTTCAACCAGTCTGCTTACCTGTTTTCAGGTACGCAGCTCCAATTTACTATTCACACCATTACACGACAACTTTATAGCCAAACTACTTTTTATTTCCCCACTCACAACCTTCACTGCCGTTTCAACCTCCAAATCCACAAATCCTTCCAAATACCAACGTCATGAAAGTCATGAAGTGTTTTGGAAAAGAGTGTTCGTTCTAATTAGAGCAGATATTTTTAAGTTATGCTCGTTCTTGATTCTGAACAAGATTTATGAATGGGATACAGGGGCAAACATATTTCTTGCTTATTTGTATCGCCGATATTTATACTTAGCTATTATTTATTTATTTATACCCAGCTATTAGCTACTATATAGGTATATATTACATTTCAAAAAAGGTAAGTTGTGTTTTGTTTGTCTGAACGTGTTTTCAGATTCTGACTGGAGAGGACTGGAACGAGTTGATGTATGTGGGAATTGAGGCATATGGCGGAGTGTCCTCAACTGGAATTTTTGCGTCCTTGTACTTTGTCATTCTCTTCATTTTTGGCAATTGTAAGTTCATGCGTCCAACATCCGCACACAATGAACACATTCCTCATTGTTATTCAACAGTTCACGAGCCAAGCATTTGTTGATTTAACAAACAAAATGGTCGAATTCTTTTCAGGTATTCTTCTAAATGTGTTTTTGGCCATTGCTGTTGATAATTTGGAATTACCTGATGTTGAAAAAGACGAGGAAGAGGTTTGTCTTTCGCAACCTTTCTCTTTTCTATCTCACTTGATACACAATTATTAGATTTCTTCATTTGTCTCAATGAGTGTTTGTTGTGAGTGCAGGAAAACGGTGGTGGGGGAGGCGGTGGTGATGAGAAAGAACCCGAAACAAAAGATGACAAGCCAGGGTCAGTTTAATATCAGGACATATTTTTCCCTATTTTTCACGGCTTATTTTAGTTTCATGGTTAAATAAATATTTTCAGGATAAAGACTGAGGAGATAAAAGTTGATGTTGAAGCTCCGAATCCGATGTTAGACGATCCAGGTAAATCTTTTCAAATTAAATCGACGTAATGCTTATCCAAATTCTTCCTTTTTACATTACATCATTTCATTAAGTAAATGCAGATAAGTTTTCACTTCACTAAAATCTCTAAGCTCATTTCAATTCAAACTTCTTGTAAATAAGTTACAAATTGTGTGATCGAGTTTTTTCCGAGAAGCAATTTTAGAGGAGTAAAAAGAGAGAAGTTATTTAATTTTTCAGTGATTTTTCTCTATAATTGGCTACTGTACATAAATAAAGCTGTACATGTTAATGATTTGAGTCACCGAATGGTACTGGTAGCGGCTGTTGTTGTAGAATGTTGAGTGAAGGGAAGAATAACAAAGATTGAATTGTATTTGACAGAGGAAGGTCTTCATAAGCCCCCGGATGATGACGACAACGTTGAAGCCATTCCAGAGGGCTCAAGCTTCTTCATTTTATCAACTACAAACGTGTAAGTCTTCCTTTTAGTTTCCCCTTCCATCCCCACAGGGGCTGCTTTGGTTTAAAATGAAACTGTCGTTAATTGTGCAGGTTCCGAGTGGCTGTGTTTAATTTTTTGACGAATAAAATTGTTGCCAACATTCTGTTGGCCTGTATCCTCGTTTCTTCCGCAATGTTGGCTCTGGAGGATCCTGTGTATGAGGACTCCTACCGAAATCACGTAATTTGAATAGACGTTGACCTTGAAGCATTGAAATGTTGATTGAGGAAGGGTGAATAATGAAGCATTTTTGTTGTTTGTATTTTCTGGGGCAGCTGCTGAACCAATTTGATTATTTCTTTACGAGTGTTTTCACGGTTGAACTTTTAGCCAAACTGATCGTGTACGGCCTCATCTTTCATCAAGGAGCTTTCCTCCGTTCTCCTGCAAATGTTCTGGATATGATTGTCGTCTCTGTTTCCCTCACGTCCTTCTTCTCAACGTAAGTACAAACACCTGCAATAAATAAAACTGTAACCATCAATAAAGGAACTGCCAGTCTCCACACTTCATTTTCTCTGTTTCAGGTCGGGAGCAGTTTCCACAGTTAAAGTCCTTCGTGTGTGTCGAGTACTCCGCCCTTTAAGAGCAATCAACCGAGCCAAGGGACTCAAGGTATTTTCATATCATTATCAATTATCTTCTTATTTATTATTTTACTCATTCTGTAGATCTTCCACTGCAGCTCTGGTGCAGTGTGCTACAATGATCATATGATACATTTGAGTGCAAGTGTTGGAAAGATTAAAGCAAATTTTTAATTTGAATTTTGCAGCGTGTTATTCAATGTATGACTGTAGCTGTTAAAACTATCGGGAATATTGTGGTCGTTACGACGTTGCTCGAATTTATGTATGCGGTTATAGGAGTTCAATTGTTCAAGGTATTCTTCTTCACCGGATTTGTCCATGTGCATTTATTTACTAAAATCTGTATTTGTGATGAAAATGGGATTCAATGCCTTTGTAATTAACAGGGAGCTTTTTTTGAGTGTACGGATCAATCTAAAAATACCCCGGATGAGTGTGTGTAAGAAAAGACAAAAGCATTGCTTACATAGAAAGTTAATTGTTGGGCGTTCGCAGTTTTTGAAGTGAGTGATGTGGTTTTGCAGAGGTCAGTGGTACACGTATGAAGAGGATGGAAGAAAGCCAATAGTACAAGAACGTGAATGGGTGAACAATCCGTTTGGTTTCGACTCGGTTTCTAGTGGAATGCTCACGATGTTTGCTGTGTCAACATTCGAGGGGTGGCCACAGTAAGTGTCCTCCTAAACAACCATTCTTAACCAAATCGGGAACTTCATTCTCCCACTTCGGAAGAGCAGTTCCAGATTGAAGAATGAGAATTTTTGTTTGATATTTTTAGGATGTTGTACCGCTCAATCGATTCAAATGCCGAAGACAAGGGACCAATATATGACCATCGGAAAATTGTGGCCACATTTTACATTTCCTACTTGATCATTGTATCATTTTTTATGATAAATATTTTCGTTGGTTTCGTCATTCTCACGTTTCAGAGTGAGGGAGAGAAAGAGTTTGAGCACTGCGAACTCGAAAAGAATCAGGTACCCAATTCCTTCCAGTCAGAATTCTTCATTTTAGAGAACAAATAAAAGTAAAATTCTTTAAATGTTTTGAAATGGGACTAAGCGTGGAAAATGAATTTTTGGTTTGCAGAGAAGCTGCATTGAAATTGCCTTAAAAGCGAAGCCGGTGAAGAAGTTTATTCCTCCACATGGGACATTTCAGTACCAAGTGTGGGCCTTGATCAACTCGCAGGCCTTCGAGGGCCTCAACTTTTCCCTGATTATGCTCAATACCGTGTCTCTTGGAATGACATTCTACAATCAACCCGAATGGTATTCCGTAATTCTTGATTATGGAAATCTCTTTTTTACCGCTGTCTTTACTGTTGAACTCGTTCTCAAACTCGTTGCCTACGGACTCAAGGTCAGCTCTTTTCCTCCAATCAACCCTAGCACTTATCACACACATTTACACCGCATCTTTTCCACACTTGCCCTGTTCAGATTCAAATAATTATCAACTAGCGCAAGCTATGCTATACAAATCGTGTTTACGTCTGTCCGTCCGTCTGTCCTTCTGTCACCGCTATAACTCTTGAACAGATTAACACAATTCCTTCAAACTTCTTATACGTGATCTCTGTGTCACAACAAACGTTCAGTTCGAAAATGGAGTGAATCCGTGACAATCAATATTTAGTAATGGAAGCTACTTTATAGGATCGTTCTGTCTGTCTGTTAGTCAAAGCGATATCTCTACAACCATTCAACTTTATTCGTTCTGTCAAATTGTTAAACTTGTTTGTGCTTGTGAATTGTAACTTTGTCAAATCAGTTGTCGAATCAGTCGACAATAGTATCGTAGTATCCACCTGTTCGGTAGCATAGATAGATAAGATGTATTGTGCATCTGACGCTGTTTTATTACAGCCGTTTTGCAACGGTTTATTTACATTTTATTTTTTCCTTGTAGGTTTATTTCCGTGACGCTTGGAACGTTTTCGACTTTTTCATCGTCCTCGGAAGCTTCGTGGATATTATATTCAAAGATGTCAATGTAAGAGTCACCCGCATTACACTTGTCTCCTTTACCCCCCCCCCCCCCCAACCTCTTTTAATGTTTCTCACTTCTCTGACCGCACATCATGCGCCACCCATAAACATACCACCGATTTTGTTGAGGCTTTTCACTTGTGATTGTAACGCTCTGCCTCTCAGACATCCTTCTCCTAACACAACAAGTATTCCACGTTGAATTTTTGATTTCATGATTAATTTATGTTTGTACGAAGTGAAGTAGACAAGAGTTTGGTATGAGAAGGAGTCTGTGAAGTGGAGAGGATTTGTTTGTTCTTTGTTGGCTGATTTTATGCTTAGGGTGAGAAGGCAGAAAGCGTTTTGGCCACAAGAGTGGAAGTTGTGCTTTAATTATCGTACAATTAACTTTAATTGTGTTTAAAGATGCCGGGTGTGTGGTGTTTAAAACGTGTAGTGTTGTTTTGTGTGCGTTTAGTGGATCCGTAGAACTCTAATCCGTGACTCCTAACAGTAGAATCCGTACCCAAGTGACGATAGCGATTAGTTAACATTTAGTGAAGATTTCGTAAAGATTTCGTAACGATTTAGTTAACAATTAGTGAGACTTAATTGTAGCACTAGTAGTAGTTAGTAATTTTTGTTTTGTGATTGTAGATTGGTGTCTTCCGACTGTTTCGTGTTGGGCGTTTGGTGAAACTTTTAAATAAAAGCGAAGGGATCCGCACAGTTCTATGGACATTTATCCAGTTAGAAATCTAGACTTTTAGAAAATAGCTTTAAGTGTCACATCATGGAATTCCAATCTTGTGCAACTTGCCACAATCTTTAGTTCCGCACAAACAAATTTTAATCACACTGTGTCACGTTTTTATAGGTCCTTAAAGGGATTGCCCTATGTATTGTTGCTCATGATGCTGCTATTTTTCATTTACGCCATTGTGGGTATGCAGGTAAGAGATCTCTATTCGCCTTCCCTTACACACACATTCGCTCCCCACAGTTCCCTTTTCAAAATACTCCCAGTTTTCATTCTTAGTTGATACTAGTACCACCCAAACCTCAACAATTCTTAACAACAACCATTCATTCCATTTCTCAAAACTGTGCAAACATTGTAGTTTTTCCACCCTTCAATTTCCCCAACATGAAATTAGTAATTAAGTAAACGAATGTAGGAATTAATCATTCTTAGGTCAGAAAATTTAAAATGCAGCCAGAAATGACCAGGTCATTTTTAAAGAAATAGAAATGTTAAATTGGTACTTACAATTACAAAAAGTTGACAGTCGAGTTCACATATTCAGTTTTACTTATTTATTTGAAACAGGAATTTATAACTAAATGTTCATTCGATGTTTCCGCACTGGCAAAATTGTTGATTTTGCGTACGTTGTTGTTTTCTAGTCTAATTAATCTAAAACTCGGCAAAAATAAATACTGCCGCATTAGCGTTTTGAAAAGCAGGACTGAAGGAAAGAAAGTGTTTGCGTAGCGCATTATTCGAGTGAAAGAATTGAACCCCGTGCGAGAGGGAAACGAAAAATGTTTTTGACGACATTCTGTAGAACTTGAGTAGTTGGCTGAAAAACTTCATTTGAATTTTGATTGTATTCGACTCTAGACTCTAGATTGAATTATTTCTTCTTCTTCTTCTTGTTCCTCCTTCTTCTCTTAATTGTTATTACTTACTTATTGTGATTAACATTCGACTGAGAGTAGCCTAGATGTCTAGCGTTAGTACTGTTAGATTTTATTTATAGGACGTACGTAAATAACCATAGCGAAGAATAGAAATGTACATTGTTGTATTTTGTTGTAGATGTTTGGAAAAATTGCTTTGGATAGTGAGACGCAAATTCATAGAAATATTAATTTCCAAACCTTTGGTAATGCCCTGATGCTGCTCTTTCGTTGTGCCACAGGTAACATTTTATTTGACTCGTAGCGTAGTGTCGCATGTAGAACGTAGATGTCGTAGATTACACACTACTTCCGTTACTCTTCATTGTCATTCATACCACTACTCTTCAGAATGTCCTTTCTATTAGCCTTTCTATATAGCCTTTCTATATAGCCTTTCTATGCCCCACAAAAATATATCATACTTACTAGTACCTTCAAACTGTCATTTAGCCAAGACTAAAATAACACATGCTCCGTTGTAAGTACACTCCGTATGTTTCTATTATTTCACCTAACCTTAAGTGCATCTTCAAAATGCATTTCAACAAACTACACATAAACGCAACTTTAGTTAGATCTACCATTAGCATTTATTAGATTATAGCAAGTTAAAAAATCAGATTCAGAAATGACTTTACCAAAGTCTTTCTTTCTTTTCTTTTTTATATTCTTAAATTAAACAAAGAATTGTTCAAAAACACGTTTTACGTTTCGTAGATATTTCTTATACAGTCGTTTCATTGCTGCAGATTGTAGTGAACTGTACACCGATAATCATTCAAATCAAAACTAGACGTCAGGAGTTTTCCCTTTAGCGAATAATACGTACCTAACTAATAATATTCAATTAATCAGGTTTATTGTTTAAGCATAATTTGTGGTCCAATACTTGGCTTATTAATTTTAGGTTATGTTAGCGATTTTTAATGTTGACAGGTTGACTTTGTTACTTCACAAGTCCAAACTTTACATAATAACGACAACTAAATGATTAATGCTAGAAATTATAAGTTGTAGTAAATATCCTTTTCTCACTCTGAAAACTCACTGGGGGTAGGAATGATAGGATCAACCCAACAAGAACTCAATGTAGAAACATATTTCCAGTGAGTCATTTAAGTTTTTGTACCTTTAAATCTCATTCTGGAGAAGTTCATCTATTCCAATAATTAACGGAAAAGGTTTAGAATTTTTATTTCAACTGTAAAAGGACTTTTAATATAGTTGATATGAGTCAGAAATCTTCGTTCCTAGGTACAAACAGAAAATGCCTCATTGTTTGTGAGTAAGGTGAAAGCTGAGCGACTTAATCAACTGAAGTTTCTTCTTGACAAATAGTTGTTTTTCATTTTTCCACACTTGCACAAAATAATGCGTATTTATTCTAATTTCACGTTTTTCCAAAGTAGAATCTAGTTGTAGTTGATCAAATACCAACTTCAAAATTTACTTACACATCGGTGTTATTTATGAATGAATAACTTTAGTCACGTTTGGCCTCAATAAATGAATGATCAAAGTTATAATTCTGGTTGATTGAGTAATGAAAAGCAAGAAATAATTTTGAGCACCACACGATTAATTGCCAAAGTGTTTTGATTAGTTTAATGTTGATGGACTCGGAGTTGACGTGTAATGAACTTATTTTTTGAAATGGCAGGAGAGTCGTGGCAAGATATCATGATGTCTTGCATCAAGAGTCCTGAAGTCAAATGTTTCCACGATCCTCGGGAATTAGAAGCAGTCTTGTCCTCTGGTTAAAATCTCCCTATGTCTCAAAATAGTCAAAAGCCACCACCTGGCCGGCCAAAGTGGTCATAAATGGTCGAAATGAATGTTTCCCCCCACCTACTTCAAAATTCATTTTCAATAAAAATATACTATATAGAAAATTTTGTTTCCCTGAATCCCTGCACTCTGCAACACTGTTCAACACTGTCAATAAATGATGGCTACAATGAGAACAGTCAACAGTTCAGTTCGTGTTCTTAATTCTCTTCTTTCCACATTGTGGCCGTCATTTCTGTCAGTGGGATTGTTGCGGGTTCTCTATACATTTTCCCCACTGAAATTGAAGACTGCCTGTTTGTTTTAACCGCGTTGAATAATTGTTGTTGTGAGTGTGCCATTTCGACCAATATGTCCGTTGGCCTGGTGGGAAGGGGAGCGGGGAATGCCGAGAACAAGACTGACTTTAAGTGTGTACAGGTCAAACTCCGGAACCGGTTGTGGACGAAGACAGTTGTGGAAGCAACTTTGCCTACGCCTACTTCGTGTCCTTCTTCTTCGCCTCAGCATTTCTGGTCAGTTCATTCATCCGCTCTGACCACCCGCTGAAAATATTTCCAGAAGATGTAAAGACAGAAACTGATTTGATTTGCAGATGCTGAATTTGTTCATTGCGGTGATAATGGATAACTTCGACTACTTGACACGTGACTGGTCCATCCTCGGAGCTCATCACTTGGGAGAGTTTGTTCAGTTGTGGAGTGAGTATGACCCCGAGGCCAAAGGACGCATTCCGCGTGATGACGTCATCATTCTCCTTCGTACTTTAAGTCCCCCATTGGGACTCGGCCAACTCTGTCCTCCCAGAATCGCACAAAGAGTAAATCACGTTCCAATCTTCCGTTCCTCAACATATTTCAGTTGAAATGTTTTGTAGAACGCGTTAATGTTATTTGTGTTTCCTTGCAGAGACTAATCCAAATGAATATGCCAATGAACGATGATTTCTCAGTTGACTTCAATGCAACGCTTTTTGCACTGGTCAGTCAACTTAATCACTATCAATTTTTTAAGTCCTTTAAATCGTGAGTTGCAGACAAAGAATTGTTATTTTACGGGCACTGCTTGGTTAAAGGTGCGAACGGGTCTGCAAATTCGAACTGAGGGAAAGAGCAAAAGAGAATTGGACCTCGACTTGCGCCGCGTCATTTTCACTCTTTGGAAAGACATCGACCCGATTCTTCTGGATCAAGTGATACCACCGCCTTCAAGTATGTCATCTTCTTCTACTGCTTATCCCAAACAAAAAACCTTGCCTTGTCATATTTTCTTTAAAAAATTAGAAAATAATTTCTCTACTGTAAAGTTGTCTATTGAGATGAGATATTTTTGTATTTCTGATAGTTTTAATTATAATTGTAAAAAATCCCGATTTCATTCTCCTTAGTAGCTGTTACTACTATGTGACTATTAGTTGTACTTGCTGTTATTGCTTGAGTTGACGACGTATTCTTTTTTAGTTCGCGCTGAGCTGACCATTGGGAAATTCTACGCCGTCGTGTTTCTTCAAAAGCAACTGAAGAAAATTTTGATTAACAAGAAAGCAGCAGCTGCGCTTGAACTGCAATTGGCGCAAGAAGCAAATGTATAAAACAAATATCCTCACCCTTTAATAAAAATATCAGCAAGCAGACTCTTAATGAACGTAATTTTTTATATTTCTACTTCAGGACAATTACAATGAAGACACGGAATATTCCGAGCATTCAAAGCCAAGAATGGACCACAAAAATTACCAAGATGGTTACAGAAGAAAGTCAGGAGATGAGTACGCAGCGGTAAGACTCGCTTTCTGTCCACATTCTGCTGGGGAATAAAATATTAAAATTAATATCTACACATTAATACTTCTCCGACGACGAGCAAGAAATGATACTAATGACTAATTAGTATTTAAATGTATTAATTTTTGTTTTTTGACTGACAGAGTCCTTACGAGTCTGACGCGGAGAAAGGACCTGAGAGTTCTCACAAGATGACAGGTCAATGGGTCAATTTAGTTTGGAATTACAACGACGGGATTTGGGACTCTGCGGACTCTGAAAACAGCGTTGCCAATGACTCGTTCCGTTCGAAGAATTCCTCCCGCCATCGCCGTCGCCTGGAAATGATGCGGGTGGGACCGAACCCGCCTTACCGTTCCTTTGCTCACCAGAAGAGTCGGAGTCAAGAGGAAATGGTTCGTCCTCCCAGCGCCTCTCAGAGATTCAACTACCAGACGTCTGCGCGCATTCTTCCAATTCCGAAACATTTGCGCAGTCCCTCCTTCCAGAAATTGACAAACACGAGCAGTTTGAGTCAATACGGCTCTTCCACCATGAACACCGCCATGGCCCGCATTCTTCCCGCCCCTGCTCCCGCCACCACTCGACGTCGTCGGCGTCTGCTGCCAAATGTTCCGTCACACAACTGGAGGAGCAACTCCCTGCCCGCCCACATTTTCCACGGGGAGCGACCGAAACGACGCCTCCCCGCCACCCCCGTCACGAAACACACCTCTTTCGACTCTTACGATAATTATAACGGAAACAACAGTAGCGGATCTCGTAGTGCGCAATTGTTCCGCCAGACGGACTCCCACGACACCCACGACCTGCCCCTAATGATAAGTCCCACTCTCTACAGTCATCGGCCTCTCCTTTCTCAGCGGACCAAGGCTACTACAAATCTGCACTGCAATTTACTCTTCGAGGACGGAAACCCCCGCGGACTCCCACCTCCCGCGCCCGTTAGCCCCACCTCCTCCTTCTCTTCCACCGGACACACCAGATGGACCTTCCCCGGCCAATCAGCCGAAATGCAACTACAAAGTCCTTCCGAATGGATTTAACGAAAACTGATTGGAAGTGTGGCGGAAAAGCGGGCGCTGTGAATGGCTGGCTGTCTGCTGCGAACGGTTTAATTGATGCAACAAATCCTAAAATACTAAACTACTAAAATACTAAAATACTAAAACCTACTAATAAATAATAAGATTATACTTAAAGGATACAACTACAACCAATAAATAATAAATTATTAAAAAAGAACTACCAACTGAAAAAGAAGTGTTAAAAAATGAAAAACAATGTCACACTGATTGAGCTAAACAATGGTATTCATGCACCAAAATCACGGAGAATAAAACTAAATAAAAATCATGGTTAGAATAAAACCTGGGATCAAATAATAAAAACATTCATGACGAATTGAATAATAAGAAGAAAAGCCGCTTTGCAGTGATCGCAAATAAACAAAGTGTTAATGATGTTAAAGTTTATTTATTCAACATTTATTTTAGCCTCAAGAATGAAAAACACACAAGAATGTATATCATTGGATTTGGAATTAAAATCAGTTTTTTTGTTACTAAAATCCCTCTTCTTCTTCCCCAAATCATTACTTCATTCATCATCTTCTGATAGTAACAACACAATACTGTCCATTTTACACACAATTACAGATTTATTAAAAAATGAAATCACCTATTTTAATATTACCATCATGCCATTTATTAGGCAATTAGGATAATAGAATTCAAAGGGATATTCCACATTTATGCCAAGTTTTAAACATTTAATTAAAATTATGCCGCTAATAATAACTTTAGTCAATATTTATATAAAAATATTGACTTTGCCTTCTATAAATATTTACTAAAGCGACAAAATTATAGACAAATATTGACTGAAACATATACATACGGAATATATTGACCTACCGGAACAACCTCATCAGAAACGGGCGACTTTACCATAGTTTGCTTACGGTTTAAAATTGAATAACGCCGCCCCAGGGAAAATGGACAGACTATGCTTAATTTTTTTCTTTACATATAGAGTAAGTGTAACAAAAATTATCTAATAAAAATGATAGAAATATCTTCTTAATTAGTGGCTGTTTCTTAAGGTTGGTCAATGTTTATTTTCCAAGCTTATTGTTCTTGATTCAGATGGTACATGCGCTTAGCCTCAATTCCTGTAAGCAATTCAGATTTTTCAGATGAATAAGGTGATCAGGTGTTGTGATGAACTAAAACGTTACGTGTTGATGAAATATGTGCAGATGTTTGAGAGTTAAATCTTACCATTTGTGTACTCTCCTCCACTTGTACTGAAATCAGTGATGCTTGATGTCTGCTGCAAGTTGTGAGAATCGAAGAATAGCGGCCGCTCTGTCCTCAGAAGGCTTCGCGTGTTCTGCCCGTGTCATCGGGTGGGCAGTTGTCTTGTCACTTGCCATACGTCTTCCAGAGATCCCGCGTCCCTCTTGACCTTTCAAATGTCTACCTCTCCCCGCTTTTCTTCTTTTCTGCTTAAAATGTATTGCGCCCATTCCTTTCTTCTTTTCCTCATCCACAGTCCCCTGGTGCTTTTCAAACGCACTTCCTTTTCCCAAATTATGTTCCTTCAAAGTCTTGTGTGTGTTGTGCATAGCGTTGTGGTTGTGACTCCTCACTAAACTTCTCCCAGCACCACCACCATGTTTCTTCAACTCATTTGTGACAGTTGAGTCTTTTGCAGCAATTGGACGCGACATCGTTCTCATACTTTTACCACGTCCAGCGTGAATATTCGCTGTGGCAGTGGGATGCGGCAGAGATCGTTCTAAGGTGGGATTCATTTTGTGATGATTCTCTTTTGGACGGTGGAGAGGGTTAAAGGCTTCTAAAGTTCTTCCTCGTGCAAGTTTATGACTTTTAGGTAAACTAGTCATCATTCTTCCTCTTTTCCTTCCTGCTAAAGATCTTCCCATGGCTGGGACTGCTGCAGCATCTCCGATTTCATTTTCTTCCTCCGAAACAATTTTTGTTTCGATCACAACTCTCTCACCTTTCGGTCCATGCACAATTGTAACTTTCTTTGGTCTCTCCTCCATCTTTTCCGAGGCGCCACAGACTTTGTGGCAATTGATGTCATCCTCGTCACAGGACCAGTGACATCCTGGATCCGAAGGAATCCTCACTCGATCTCCCCCTCCCAAACTGCTTCGTCCCACGGCATTTGCTTCGTGCATGAATCCTCCATGGACAGCTCTTTGTCCATTTTCTTCAAGATAGTCTTCTTCCGAAGGAATTTCATAGTAATAGTTTGTTTTATCTTCTCCAACGTCTTTGACCGTCACCTTTAGTAGAATAACATATGAGCGAATAAATGTTTTTGTTAAAATGTATGATAGCATTGTTTGCAAAACTTTGCTATCATTCTCCAAAATATAAAAAGTACAAACTTTGTGAATTTTTTCTCTATGTAGAGAATAAATTCTCAAACAGGTTATGGCACCACTGTAATATAAAATTTTACGAATTTTTCTGAATCTTTATTTGTTGTAGAATTCTCTTGGTCATATAGAATGACCGCCGGAGGTAAAAAATAGTAGGGAATAGATTATTCCGACTTTAGATCTACGGCAGCAGAATTCCAAAAGTGCGGGTGTTGATATGTCATTCAAAATATCTATTCTCAAGAAAATTAAAATCTAATAATAATAATAACTTTGAGAACTTGTTATGTACACAGAACCGGTTACAGCTCTGTTGCGACCCCGTGCGAAAATTTGGACTGCTCCAAAATGAGACCCTTAAAGATGACCGTTTTCAATATACCTACATATTCTTTGTTGCATTTCTAATTGATCGATATAAACAAAATCCTATTGCGAAGAGAAAAATTTAAAGAATGTGCTTAAAATATTGAAAATGCTCAAATTGTAGACCAAAAATACTCATAATAAATCCGCGTGTAGTACGAATTTTGTTAATTTTTTCCAATTTTGTATTTAGTAGTTTCCTGTCTTTAATTTATATTTATTTATTTTAATTTATTAGTCTATGATTTAATAACTGCCCCTTATTTATGCGTTCAGTGTATGTATTGTATACCTTTTAATAGGTCTTAAGCAAAAACTACTGAAAGAGATTTTAAATGTTTTAAGTATTGCAGTGGTAAGATTTGTCCCTTTTGGTTTTATAAACCTGAAATATCTAGTTTAACTTTCCAAATTTTGCGACCCCCCTGACAGTTGCGACCCTGTGCGGTCGCACGGTTCGTATGTGCCAATTGTCAGGGCCGGCCCTGATGTACAGGGCTTATAACAATACTTGAGCCCCCCTCTGGAGCCTAACTTTGGAACATATGGAAGAATCTACGATACACATCTTGTAGATAATCTTTTTGCGCATTAAAAAATAATTTTGTGTTTCTATGCACGATACCTTACGCGCAAATGCGCTTTAAGACAAAAAAAATCCAAAAATTGCCGATTTTCGGAATTTTGGCCGTTTTTGTGAAATTCCTAGCAATTGTCGTAATATTTCTAGTAATTGTCGTAAAAGTCCGAACATCGACCTTCACCGATTGTTTTGTGAGTTTGTTCACCATTTGCAGTGAAGTCCGTTTTTACCAAACAAATTTTTGTACGGCCGTAAAAAATTGCGGACTGTTTAAAAATGGGCAATTTTTGGATATTTTGTCTTTAAAGCGCATTTGCGCGTAAAGTATGGCGCATAGAGACACAAATTGTTTTTTAGTGCGCAAAAAGATTATCTACAGGATGTGTATCGTAGGTTCTTCCATATGTACCCAGGTTAGGTTCCAGAGGAGGGCTCAAGTATTGTTACAAGCCCTGTTTATAAGAAAATGTGTGGGAAGTTTATTGTCGGATTTTTTTGAGAAAAGAAATTGACAAATCACAACCCGCACTATTATAGGCACTGTGGTGGAATAAGTAAGAATATGATTACTGGACGCAGTGGTCGATATGTTTTAGAGTCAGCGACGATGTAGGAAGCCTCCATGCAATTATCCAGCCACTGGGTCACCACTTGACTTCTGAACTCGCTGGCCACAATTGCCAGAACTCCGTTGTCTGCAGGGGACTTCCATATATTTTCCACTGGCTCAAAAAAGTCCTCGTAGTAGGAATTGTACAATCTAGGGAATGTCTCAGATTTCCGAGACTTGTAGAAACTGTTGCAGTAGCCTGCGACGGTGGCGAAGACTTTCCAGTGCACATCGAGGGCAGAATTAAACATGTACTCCAACTCTGCCGCCTCCTGGTAATAAAATAAAGACGTCTTAACAGAGCGGCCATCTATTTGTTCATGTGTCACTTTTACATTTGCAGGAACTTCGTCCGCAGAACACGTGGAGTCTCCCTCATATGAATCATAGTCCCCATCATCAACTTCTTTAACTGCTCGAGGTAATTTGAATGCCGCTGCTGCATTTTGTGGTGGTAGTTGTCCTGGTGGTGTTAGTGGTCCTGGTGGTGGTGGTGGTGGTGCTGGCGTGGTAACTGCTCTCACCTGCCTGTCTACTACCTCATCTCCAGTTTGTGATTTTTGTTCTTGGAATGCAGAATATTCTGGCAGATGGTCAACTAAATGATCTGAACTCCTTCTCCTACGGATTCTATCTAATAGACTCCTCTCTTTACTATTTATTTCATCTCTAGGAGTTTCTCCAGGATCCGCTTCAACAGTACTTCTAGCTTTTGGTTTTTTAGTGGTTTTACGATTTTGAGTTCCGGTGTGAGGGTCTACATTTGTTGTTTCGATATTGTCGCAATGAAATTTCATTGCTCTGGCTTGCCCTTTACAGGTTTTGAGTTCGCTGATGAGAAACTTCCACGTGGACTCCCGACTTTTCATTGTTGTGGTCTTCCCTTTTAAGTAGAACATCAAAATTCGGGAAACTGTGGAGGGCAACTGACGAGGAATATGTCTGCATATTTTCCCAAAGATACTGTCCACCAAATCCAAAACTATTTTTCTCAATGCCTTTTCGTCTTCTTCCGTCTTCTCCCCGCCATCATCTTGATCAAGGCCTAAACCCAAGTTCAAAAATGTACACTCGTCCTCTGTTTTATTTTGATCCGTGCATTCTTCGAATTCAGGAAACGGTTGACAATTCTCCTTGAACAAGGCATGTGTGCATTTATTCACGGGTCCTGACCTTGTTGGTCCTCCAGATCTGCCTTTCCCCTCTGAGTCTTCGTTATCCGACGTCCCTTCTGCTGAAGAAAGAACTCTGCCACCCACAGGACGACTATTAGATGGCGCCATGTATGCAAAATTATTAAATATTCTTCCCTTCTTTGGGCTGGGAGTCGGTCTATTTTCTTTTGCCTTCATGTCACACTCTTTCCATTTTAGGTCGCTACTCTGTCCCCGAAAAACATCGTCAAATGTGTCATCATTTCCCCCGGCATAAGTGCAGATTTGCGGTATTGAGGGTATGTCTTCCATGTACAACTTCACTTCCGTTTCTTTGCCTTTCATTCCTGCTTTCATAATGTGACAAAATGCGTGCGATTCTGCATTTCCAATTAAAGCAAAGGAATGTGAAGTGTTTTCAGGAGTTGTAGGGAAATCCGTAAAGTTGGGATGAGAAAATTGCTTAATGAAAGGTTTGGTGTAGTCTTCCGGATCTGCCGTCAACAGATACACTCCCATTTTCTGTAAACAATCAAAATAGTAAACCAGATTTAAAATAAGACAAAGATAATAAAAGAATCGCCCTGGATAAAGAACGCAGTGAATAATGAAATGTGCCTTTGTGGATGAAACAATTTGATCCACTCGATCGTATGTCAAAGGATTTTCTTCTTGTCGGAGTCTCAAAACGTTCTCTTTCGGCAGTTTGTTCAGAATGAAACATTTGTGACGGAAGACGTGAACTGTACCATTGCGGTAGGAATCCGGAGTTTTTGAGATAGTTGGAGGAGTGGGGGGACGGGAAGAGGATAAATCTGTGGGGGGTTCGGTTTCTGGTTCAATGGGAGGAACTGGAGGAGGAGGAGGTGCACCTGGGTCTTCCGTGGCTTGTGTAATGGTAGTCATGGTTGTTGTTGTGGTTGACGCAAAAGGGGGGGGTGTGACGGGACCTAGTGTNGTGACGGGACCTTGTGTGGCAGTCATCTCAGGACCAGTCCCAGGCTTTCCACTTCCACTTCCCGTAGAATTGCAATCGAAGCCAGGAGGAATTCCATTCTCTCCTGGAACGCACGGCTTAGCATCCCGTTTCCGCACATCTGAACTTTCTGGGTTTATTAACTCCTCAGGAGTCCCATCGTCCTTCATTTCAATCGCTGAAAATGTGACATCTTCATATATAACCATCCTGGGGGAAATGAGATAATCCGGCATAAGCAATCACACGGAATGACACCATTTTAAATGACTTTTAGTTTTGGAATATCAATTCATAAAATACTTGCACAAAATGCAAGTATGAAAATTGAAACAGTGAACTGCCAGTCCAGGGACACTCGCAGTTTAATTCTCCATTTTGCGCCTACTTTGGCTTTGTTTAACAATTTTCACAAATTCAATATTTTTTCATCGTGGTAGGGGTGTACCACCATTATCTTTAAATCAACTAGAATTGTACATTATACATACCTAATACCCAGGGGCGTATCTAGAAATTTATACTGGGGGGGGGGCCGAGCCGTTTGGGGAGGCCCATACGTAGTTACGCCCTTGCTAATACCTACCTAATTACTAATTACCTAGGCAGGCACCTATAGTATTCTTCATTAAGTTAGGTACTTGAACAATAAAATCATTGGGCTGTCACTGCACTGCACTCAATTATATTTGAAAAATATGTTGAATTGTGAAATAATATTGTATTTATTAATCGGACAAACACAAACAAACAATAGGAAACTGAATTGAATGCATACAAAATTTACATTAAACTATTAATGGCAATTATTACCTATCAGCAATAAAGGGATCTATATTCATTTTACATAATCATTCCAACCCTTCTAAATGAACATTTAATATTGTGTTTAATTTACAATTAACCTGAACTGTTTTCCCCTGAAAGTGCATGGTATTGATCATGGATAGATAGGATAAAATGAAGGCTAAAAGTGGGGAAGTGGAATTGGAATAGTTGAGTACTCACGGGCCATTGAGGCAAATGATTTTGTTAGTGAATTGATACAAGTCCAGAAAACCAGCCTCCGTTATCTCTTTTTCCGGCTGCCCGTCACCCAGTTTTCGATACACTCTCGCGTAAGAATTATAAAAATCCCGTTGGCTGCACTCTTCTGCCGAAAACCCCCCCAATGTGAAACCGGGCAAGAGACACAAGAAAAAATAAATCCACAATTCTAATATTGTTATCGTTACTTTGCTCTGATTAGACTTCATTTCTGCAAAATCCACACTAATATGTGAAAACATCACTGAATTTGCAAATGAACTAATATTGGCCAAAGCATGAACAAGTATATGAACCTGTATATGAAAATATAAATGATTGAATATTGAGAACAGAGGATGTAAACACAATTTCATTTCCGTAAAACTTGTCCCAATACAAAACTAACATCAAGCAGTCCTACATGGTCTCACCGCAAGTAATTTTTATGTTTTAGTATACGAACGAGAAGAATCGATTTA
>JABASD010001795.1:0-34351 GCA_019776165.1 Pogonognathellus flavescens
TTGACAGGAAATGAGTACAGACTTGGGGTAACTTTTATCGGGTAGATAATTAAGTGTTTTACTTTAATCAGTGTTGTTTTGTTTAAATTCATTATCTGATTGCTGTTATAAATGAATATACTTGTCTCACATCGTCTCATTCATGCCAGATACACCTTGCGAAGGCGGTAATTTGTAATTCAAATTTAATTTACAAAATAAGCAGTTTAAAATTTGACTTTTCGAAAAATCAACACTGATTATAGTAAAACAATTAATTATCTACCCGATAAAATTCACCCCAAGTCTGTACTCATTTCCTGTCAATATCCTTAGGCGATGAAGGTTTTACATGAAGCAAGTGGCATTAGTGACGTCGTTTTGACGCAAAGTCTGACCCTTAAACGAGTTAATTTGAGTTTATTCAGTTTATTGATACATTATTGCAGCAAATCTATTTTATTACTTGCTACACTTTTAGGAATTCTGCAAAATTCTTCCTACACTGCCCAACATTACCGTACTGAACATAAGCATGAATGGAATGACCTGCGCTGGGTTCCAATGTTTTGTCGATGTTTTTAAGTCACATTCAAAGAATCAAAACCAAAGGAATTCCGGCCCGGTAAGTTATGTTGCTTACAACATTTTATTTGTGCATACATTATTTTGAGTTATTAAATCTAATCAGTTTCTTATTGTTTTTCAGCAGTCATCTATAACTTCATTAGACCTCAGTCATAATTCACTCGGCAATTCAGCTGGGCGTCCTTTAAGTGATATTTTATCGTGCTTGACCCAATTAAAAGATTTGCGAATTTCAAATTGCGATTTTACTTTGAAACTCTTTACTAATTGTAAATCCAGCCTGAGCGATTCTCTTAGCAGTAAGTTTCATAATCTTCTTCTAATTTTGATATTAATTTATTTCATCGTGTTAATCTTTTGACTGTTGTGTTATTTCAGGGTCAAAATTAGAAGATGTCGACATTAGTTATAACCTCTGGGGCGAAGCGGGTATTGAGAGATTCTTACAGAAATTAAACCCCACAAGACTGAAAAGCTTAGACTGTTCTGGATGTGGCGTTACCGATGCTGACGCATTTTCACAAGTCCTACGTAACTTTCTTTCTCAAAATGAAGACTGTTGTCTCCTAAAAAATGTAAATCTGTCCGACTGTAATTTAACTGATTACGCTCTACAAAACATTACAGAGTAAGTGTACTATTTATTTTTATCTGTATGTGGACTTGCTTATTTGAATTTTTATAACTTACCTATGTAATATTACAGGGAATTTTCACGTCTGGTGAGTTTGGAAAAATTAACACTATCGAATAACCAGTTCATTTCTTCCGCCAGGTACATACATATCTTATGTTTTTAACCATACTACTTCATGCATAGATTTTTTACCCCGTGAAATACCTTTACCATATTTCTTATGTTACAGTATGGAAACCGTTCTAGAAAAATGTCTTGAAAATAAAATTCCACTACAAATGTTGGATATGGGATGCTGCCCGAAGATGTGGGAAAAATCACTAAGTTCTGAAAGTCTGTTTACAAGCATCGAAAAGAAACTGCAGAGTGAAAAGAAACTTTTATATTTAAGAATGACCACTGAAGATACAAATGGTCATAATGGCAGCAATGATTTGGGTTATAATGAATGTAAAGTGGCAAATTTGTATGAAGAATATTCCGGTTCGTGTACATTTGAGTGTAAGAGACAAGGTAATTCAATCGTGTATGAGCTGCAACGTTGAACTATTTTGCATTTCTTTCTTTGACATTATGACAGAAATAAAGAGACGAACATTTACAGAGACAACCGAATTCAGAACTATTGTTAGAAAAATTGACATTTAATTCTATCTCGCTTATAACAAAGTTATCAATCACAAACAAGCCTACTATCACATATTCAGCACAGGTATGAAAACTTAGTTTACTGCCCTAATATTAAATTATGTAGTAAGTAACATCGGTTGTAGGTGTAATTAAGTAGCAAGAAATTATTTGCTATATACTTTAGAATTATTTTATATGTATCTTATCATTTATTAAGGAAACTTAAGAAACTCACAAAGCAACAATGCAGTCAGTACCCGGATATTGTGGCAAATCTAAAGTATATTTTTCGGCCAATTTATCAGGTACGAATCTTCCTCCAAGGTAATGGTGGGCTCCAGTAAAATTCTTTGCTGACAGTTTAGGAGCTGTTAGCGATATTAACGTGTCGGGCATGAAATACAGAGATTTATCTTCCGCCGGTCCTTTCTCTACATCCCAACCACTAGGAATGTCAACAGAAACAATTGGGATGGATTTATTTGCAGCTGATGTAAGAATGTTCATTAGTTTCTGAAAATCTGGACGAACTGGAGGTTTAAAGCTGAATCCAAACAAAGCGTCCACGATTAATCCGACTGATGCGTCATTTCTGTCAGGGAATTAATCATTTTTCATTAAATCCTTCAAGCTTTCTCATCTCAGGTAATTGTTTCGAGAATTTGAGTACAAAACTACGTGGAATTACATGAAAGAATCTGCATCGTATGAAATTGCAACATCATTTAGTTCCGCCTGCTTAACAAGATTTACAAAAAGATCTTTCGAAGGTTTTCTGGCGTTCAGGAGACTGACATCTGAGAACCCAAAGAGTTTCAAATGTCTTGCTGCGACCATTCCATCTCCCCCGTTGTTTCCTGGGCCAGCAATCACAAGCACTTTCGAATTTTTTCTTGCTGTATCCCCATAAACGGTCTGTATGGCTGTAGCCACGCTTAGGCCAGCCAATTCCATTAATTGGTCCACAGAAAATTTATATTCATTGAAGAGTTCTTCATCAATTTTTACAGCTTCCTCTTGTCCAAGAAAACGAACCATATTTCTGTGTGGAGTAGGCACTTTGAGACCAAAACTATATTTCGCAGTCGAGGAGTAACGTGCTGACGTTATATTTCTAATAATACCCTGCAAAAAATCTCCGTTAAAAATCATGTAGGGAGAATTTAGAAGAATTCCAAGTCCAAAAACTATAAAAACAACAAGTTTTCCTGTTACCGCCATCGTGAGAGAGCCATCAAGGAGTGTGTGTACAATACGCAACACACATACACCGCACACGTTATACGATCCTAATTATTCACGTCCTTTGAGAACTTTCTTTTACACCCACACACGCCTGTTTAATATGATGATGATAATGATATCAAGTAATGAACAATGGGCTTAATCTTTCTGCAAATGATGATGCAACCAACCAAACCGTTACTTGTTTGTTTATAATACGCCTTTTTACATATAGGTACATGTAAAATGAACATATAAACCTTAATTTTGGTAAATCAGTCAGAACCTTATTCTTACAGTAAAAACATGCAGTGTTAAAACGATTGTTTTTCAGTGTCAACTGAAACTAAACAGAACATGTCAGTTATTCAGTAATTTATTATTTTTTAACTGAAGAACGTAAATACTTTAAAACATACACAGGCAATACATAATAAAAGTCCTTACCGCTAGGACATAAATATTTAAAAATTGTAATTCGTTTTTTAATTAAAATTGCGAACTTAATTATTATTCGGTTACGATTTCCTCGTAAAGAAAGCACGAAGCTACAATCGAAGTTAACCAAACAATTTCACTGATTTCACCATATGCCATATGGTTTTACTTCTATAAGTTATTAGTCTCGTCTTTTCTGCCAGGCAATTCCTTTTTGGCAGTCTTCTAATAATTATGTGGTGGGAAAGGAGTAAAATGAGGTGGTGCATTATTATGTGGGTGCTGCATTGGCGTGAGAAGCGGTGGAAATACACTCTGCTCCCAATTTTGCAGATTGTGTCTTATAGGGTTTATGTTGTGTAACACAGGCATAGAAAAATTACTTATTTCATTCTGCCATGAAGAAGTAGGATATTTTTGTAGTGATAAATTATTGGAAGCAATGGTAGTGGCAGGAAGTCCTCTTCCTTGACGATTCTCAATTGTTTCTGACGTGGACGTGGAGAGATCTTCAGTTTCACTTTCACTTGAGCCTGAATGTTCTTGCAGTATGTGTTTTTTCACCGCAGCAGATGTTTTAAAAACTTCGTCACAGTATTCGCACTCAATGCCACCAACAATCCTCCCTTTACCCCTTACTTTTCTTCGTTTTGATGTCCTTTTATTGATCATGGTGCTAGTTCCTTGTTGTTCATTATTTATAAAAGATTCATCCGATGGTAAGTTACTATGTTTTCCCGGTCTCTGCTTTGTCTTACTGACGTCTTCACTCTTATGGTGTACCTTTTCATGAACTTTCATTTCATATTCTGAATAAAAGTCTTTTCCACAAAAGCAACACTGAAAAGGCTTTTCTCCTGTATGACGTCGTTGATGAATAAGAAAATCTCTTGTGTGGTAGTAGCCTTTACCGCAAATTTTGCATGTGTGTCTTTTAATCTTGAGATGAACCTGGCGTTTGTGATGCAGAAGACTGGACATTTGTTTGTATGAAAGTCCACAATCCTCACACACAAACTTCTTTTCTTCCTTGTGTCTTAATTCATGAGCAATCAGCCAGAATTTGAAACCACAATTTTTTCCACAATATCGGCAAATGTAGTGACCCTCTTTCTCTGTGACAGAAACAGAAAGTATAATTAGTAAAATTATAATTTCTCGTGGTTTTATTCTTAAATTAAAATAGTGACATAATATTACGAAACTTACGTTCGTGTACTCTGATAATGTGTCCCATCAGGGAAGACAATCTTATCTTTTTGAAAACTTTCTGACAAGCTCCACATTGTAAATGTTCATCGTCCACCTTTATCATTTCAACCCCAGCGTATATTTTGCGGCCATCGTCCGTAGTCACAGTTCGGTTGAAAAATCTTTCTTTTGCGGGTTGATTACGTGCCTTCTCCAAATGGATTTTACGGATGTGGTTGACGAGGGTAAAAGTTGATGGAAACTCATTACCGCACACTGGACGATTGAATCGACTAAATCCACACAAAAATCCACCACTACTTTCGGACCTTTGGCAAAGAGTTCCATTGTAAACAAAACCGTCTTCCGTAAAATATGCTTCTTCTGGTGTCTTTGAAGTATTATTGGTTTCAGAATCTTTTTGAGTTGAAGTGGGGTTATCACAATTGCCTTCCCCATTTTCCTTTTCCGTAGCTTCATTTGAATTAATGTCTTCTGCATTATTGTTAGGTTTCTCTTTTTGTGGCTTCAAATCATTTTCTGGGGTTACTTCACTTTTATTGGAATCTGGATGATGGTCTCTAATGTGTCTTTTTGCGTGGTCAACTGCTCGAAAACATCGCCAACATCTTCCACATGCGAATTTTCCATCTTTTGTATCAGCTATTTCAACTCCTTCGTAAATTCTCTTTTCATTCTGAGTTGAGGGTAATCGGGCAAATATCTTTTTTTGAATGTGCTCAATATGATAATCATATATATGTCTACAGAGAGATTTCACATTTGCACTGATTTTTTTGCATTTTCCACACTCAGCTCGACCGTCTTCTAGTTCAACAACTTCCACTCCAGCGTACAGTTTGCGTCCATCTTTTGTAGTCACGGTCCGGTGAATTCTTTTTAATTCTCTTTTGGTCAAATGATCTCTTTTGATGTGACCTATCAGACGATAACTGGATGCAAACTCCCGGTCACACACTGGACGAGCAGTGCACTCGAATCCACACCTATAACCATCACCTTTTTCAGACTTTTTGCAAAGAATACCGTTGTAAACAAAGCCTTCATCTGTAAAACATGTCTTCAACTCAGAGTCTTGCTCAGATTCGTTATGACTTTTCTGTGAATCTTTGTCTGAATCGTGAATACATCGTATGTGTCTCTTGACGTCATCCACGGTTGCAAAAGATTTCCAGCATCGACCGCATCCGAACCATCTTTTGCGTCACATATTTCTACTGTTCTGTAAATTTTATTGTTGCTACTCTCTGCTGTTGGCAATTGGGAAAATTGGTCTTGTAAATTATGGTGTTTGCTTATGTGTCTCATAAGTGCACGTTTACAGGAACAGATTTTTTGACATTCCCCACACTCGGCAGTTCCATCTTCCAGAATTTTCAATTCTACACAGCGGTAAATCATTTTACCATCCTTCTCTTCGACTTTTTCATGGTCTCTACTTGGAGAAAAGTTACGGGTAACCCAACTTTTCTTTCTTGAACTTCTTCTAGTCCATCCACCTCTAACTCTTGAACTTCTCTTGGGATGTTTTCCCTTATTTTGGGTACTGCATTTGAGGTTTTTCTGCATTGGAGGTTTGTGTACATCTTCAACATGTCTACATAAATCTAGCAGAGTCTTTACTTTTGTCTTACACTCTCCACATTCATGTTGATTATCCTCGGTTGCAATTAGTTCTATGTCACAGTAAAACTTCTTTCCGTCCCTTTGTTTAACCTTGTACTCATTCCTTGTTTTCTTCGAATCGTTTTCTGAATCCGTATCACCTTCCGAATTTGAAGTATCTTCTTGAAAGGATTCACATGGCGAATGTATAGGACTGTTCCAGCAATATTAATATGACATCAATTAAAATCAAATACAATTACAAGCTTATTATTTAACATTGATTGATTTTTTAAAAACATATTGTGGATGTAATCAAGTAATGTAATATCCATCAATTAAATCAATTTATACAAGACTTACCTAAAATCAGGATCGTTAGAGACATTATCTTCGTATGTTGGCTCCAATAAGTCATTTTCTTCTTCAGAATCATCCTTCCATTGAATATTACTCGTCCTTTCTTTTTTTATTTCGTTTCTGTCAAATGTGAATTTTCGGTTGCTATTTTTTGTTAAACTTCTTTTCAGGATAGGTTCAGGTTTAACTGTTGAAACTGAAGTAGATTGTGTAGAGGACGAATATAATGGTTGCATGGGAATGTCAGTGTCCCCAGTAGTAATGGCTTTCTTGACTATCGTAGTTACAAACAGTTTCTCTTTGAGAGCTTCTTCAACTTCCTTTAGTTTTTCCTTAGGAACTTTTTTGCCTAAAACTGCCATCCTTTTCAGTTTGTACACCTCTCGTCTCTGACGGTACATTTCTGTAGCAGTATCTCCAAGATGATACCAACGAATATGACGAAGAACAGCTGCAAAATCAATGAAATGGCGTACGTAAATCACAACAATCGAAGTTTGAAATATGTATAGTATAGTATCTTGTGGGACATTTTTACCATCTACAGTAGGACAAATCTTATCGCAATTCCCACATTGTATTTTGCCAAATTCTAACGTAACAAATTCCACCCCAGCGTAGCTCGTAGTTCCATCTGCATCTTTGACGACTTTAAAGGCCTTACTTGTTCCTAATGATTTAAAAGTAAATGTAAAATGGGATGGGACAAATGTAAATTTACACTTTAATGTAAAAGTATTACCTTTCGGTACATAAAAACTCTTCGGTTTCACTCCAGAATGAACATCTCTTATGTGACGAGTTAATTTGCTATAAAGAAAACACAATGTTATGTTACAACTCATTGTTTTTATACTAAATATAATAATTTTCATAATATAAGTTTGGTTGCAATCGTTTTTGCTATTACGTCGAATTAAGAAAAATTTTGTCGCAAGATCCACATTGCTGTTTTCCATCATCTGTAGTTTTGTAAATTACACCGCACAAGATTTTGGACCCATCCTTCGTCCATGACGGTTTCAGCATCAGTTGACTAGGTAAATGAATTATTATTAGCCATCTTCTTGTACTTGTAAACAGTTTAGGTGGTTTAGATTATAACTAGTGGGTTTAGCTTCTGAAGCTAATTTACCTTTGATTAGTGGAAACATTCCTGCTTTTGATTCTGTGACTATTTTGTATTGATATTTTAGGGTTCTTCGACTTACTGTTTGTTAATTGTAAAATCGAATCACCTGAAAACATCAAAGAATATGTACATTAAAAGATTGAATCAAAAACATTTAGATTATTGAATGAGGGATAAACATGTTTTATTTTTTTGTACTTGGAATCATAAAAAAGTGTGTAGTTTACTAACGGTTTAGTTTGATAAAAGGTTTTCTTTTATCCATTCCATGGAGTTTGATTTGTTTCAAAATCGAATCCGACAATTTCTCTGATGCAGGAGGAAGAACATTGATTTCATTTTTCTGCCTTTGTATTTTAACTTTTTCCGAGTCGTGTTCGCTCTGATAATCTTCTGAATCATGGTCTATGGGTACGGCACATGAAAAATCATCTTCGAAGTCGACATCGATTGATTCATGCTTAATCTGAGCTCCACCACTGGGATGTACATAATATGATTCTTCAACGCCTTGAAACAGATCTGAACCTGACCAAATCAGAAAACAATACTAGAATATATTAATTTCATCTTAAAGATAACTGTTTCACATTTAAAAAAGGCGATGCCAAACGAAATAAGTTACTAACCCGACAGAACTAAATGCCTGTAATGATGAACTTTCTCCTGCAACGTCGCCTTGCCTTTGGGGGTATTACTCTTTTCAGTTTTTACTTTAGAGGAACCAGTATCTTCCTGGACGCACTTAAGTATCGATGTTTTTAAATCAGTGACGATTTTGTTAATATCTCTTTCTAATACTTCAATTTGTTCGTGTAATGTTAATATTTTATGAGCAGACAGAAAACAATTTGCACAAAATGGCAGCGGTTCTTTACTCAAGTCAAAATTTAATCTGTCTGAAATATTATCGATTTGGGCATTAAAATACTTTGAACAAGATCGAAATATTTTTTCCTTCGTGATCAAAACTTTTGTATCCGTGTCCACAATATTTGTGAACATAGAATTGCAGACAATACAATTACAAACTGTGCTCATTTTCGAAGTATCTACTCAAGTTGCTGAATGGGATGAGTAATTTAATTAGCGATTAAGCTGAAAATTCAATAACTGGCAGCTTCAAAGTTTACTTTCCTTGTGGAATCAATGTTGAATGTGTGGTTCTCAGTTTGCTTACAAACATTACAAAGAATACGCAATGTTTTTACATAATATTTAAGTTATCTTGGCAAGACCCTTCTTTACTTACATTTTAATGCAAAACAGTTAATTAAAACATACTTAAAACTAGAGCAGTTGTTTTAAAAATCAATCACAACACGATAAGAAATATAAAATATAAACTTTCAATAACAAAAAATGTGTAAAGTGAAACCATTGCTTTGATTTTCGCGCACTACTCTTTTTCCTTGTGCAATGTAATAATCTTTTTGATATAGCTTTTTGGTAATGTGAAAGCAAAAAAATTGTTTCCTTTCACCTTTCTCTTTGTTTTTCCGGTAATGCAATTTTGGTGAAAGTTAAAATTGACGAAGAGCTAGTTAAATGACAACTTTTCTTGACGCTTCTTTAAAAATGTGGTCATAATCTCGCATTTCAAAGATGTGTTCTAGTTCTGTGCCAAACCAGAGTAATATTGCATAAAAAGTATGCAGATTTTTAAATAATAAAAAAGTCAATTAAACCATATCATTTAGAACTATATGCTAGATTAATATTATTAGATTATAGAAGAAAATACTAATACTAAAGAATATATACTATACATGTATACTTTCACTAGTACATATCACTATTACATACAACAGTCCAAGAGTAACATTACATTCCTTCCTCTTGCAATCAATTTCCACTTTCCGAGCATTTGGCTTCAATTTAGTTATCAGGGTTCCAATTAGCAGTATGCTGGACATACCTATAAGCTTACTATGCCTATGTAACTGTATAAAATGCTTGCAAAAAGGAATTACATTGTTACTTAAACTTGAGATAATTAATAGAATATGTACACGCTTGTGGCACATAAATATTTTTATTAACCCTGAAAATCCTGCAAGCACAAGCATTAACTTAGACACACAATATTAAGACATACTAATATTGTGTGTCTAGCATTGACATACGATAGTACGAAAAAATTGTCTCTATGTATTCTGGAATGTCGAACGTGGAATATCCGAAGGCCTAAAGGCATGTAGCTCATTTCGCCAATTTTGTTGCACAAGTTTGGCAAGCAGAGATTTTACTGCCTGTGGTGTTTCTACTGAGAAATCATGTCAAAATCAACTCACTTATCTCAATATCAAACTATAGTTGAAGCCTAAAGGGAAAGACTAACATATCTAATAAATAATATCTATTATTGAAATTCCTATCAACATCCATTGCATTACCCATAGAAATGTATACATTGTCATAAAGCTGCTTTCAATTGGATCCATGAATCATTAATCATGGAGCATTTTCTTCACAAGTGAAAGTTGAAATGAATGAAATAAAAACATTTTTCGCGACCATATGCACTGGTACATATTATGTGAAATGTACATAAAGTTTTCATTTCCTAGAGAAATACCTATACATGAGGCAATAGAAAATGAAGTAGATAGGTTTCGTTGAGAGTGAGTCAGAAATATAAAGACAGAATAGCACCAGGCAAGACAATGCATTAGGAAGGGTTCAGAGGAAGTATACACCGTGACCATGGTCCAGTATGACGGAAATTGAATAGAGAAAGAGAAAACGTAACGGAAGCGCCTTGACCTTATTACATTCTTATACAAAGGGTAATACAAGCACTCGGGCTTGTTTTCTACTTCCTTCCAATAGTCGTTCTACAACAAAAATGCATCAGAGTATATATGCTGTAGCAAAAAAGAAAAGGATAAAAATGCATGTACCTACTACAAATACCTGCAGTAAGAGAGAAAAGAGGATCTGTTCTGTCTGTATCTCCAAGCGATTGGAATCAATTCCATGATATGCCATATTACCTGCAGGTTTAGGAGATCCTTCGTCCAAAAGATCTTCCGTATCAAGGACAGATTGAGAACCCATTCTGTGTACATCTATGAGATTGCCAGTACTCTAACTTAATCCATGTGAAACTATATCCACGTTCTTTCAGTCTCCAATTGTTCGTAATAATTCTTTTGGGAACATATAATATGGCGATAAAAACAGCCGGTTAGAACCTTGGCTGTTCTTAGTCTTAGAACAATCGAACCTGCCTTCTTCTATCTATGCAAAAATTAAACGGGTAAAATTATTTCATGTTGTGCCATTCTCATTCTCTGGTCGTGCCGTGAAATAGTAATAGTCCGTTTGGAATGGAATGAGTTAACAACAAAATTCACATAGATAGCTTCACATAGGTGGACAAATGTTACGATTTCAATCAACTGAAAATGAACATTTTAAAAACTAAATAGCTATAATACTTCATTCATGACATTTTTTTATATCTGTATGTACAAATTTTTCCAATACGTGACACACATTTCATGCACTTACAAATAGTTCGCAATAGCCGTGAGCCTGAAATGTGCTTGAAAAATCATCAGTCTTTTGGATAAGTGTATGTAACTAAGTTAGTTTGCTAATCGGATTTGCTATAAATGATTGCCTGGATGAACACATCAGTTATCGCATTTCGTTTATCATGCGCTTCTTTAAGCTTTTGGCAACGATGAATGTTACTCTGATGCTGGGAGAATGGAAAGTAATGCAGATTGGACACAAAAGCAATTACAAAAGACATTGATGAGATTTTTATTCAATATTAATTTTCTTATAACGTTAAATTCTCTATCAGACACATAATAACGATAACAGCTATTGGATACAATGATACAATCTTTAATACATGTTTTGTATCGCTGATACTAAAATTCTAAATCTTAATTACAGACGTTAACTAGCGATTTTAATTATCTTTGCCCTCGCCCAATTACAAATAATGAGAATTTCGTCGTACGTGTCATAAGTACACAACACGCACTTGCTGGCACTGGTATGTATTTATGTAATGTAGTAAGTATTGAGTCATTCACATAGTGTAATGCAATGTGAGTTGAAGCAATTCTTGTAATGCCCCGTTTTAGCACAAGGGTTGTTGTAAGGGCCTTTTGTTATTTCATTCACTTGCTATCACTCTTCCAGTAGTTATTTCTACTGTTTCATTAATCAATAATTGTCTACAGCTACAATTCCTTATTGAATGTAATTATTTATTAACATTGTATGAGACATGTTTTACATGACATAATGTGCGCTAAGTTTTATTAGCCTACACTCTTTCACACACGCACCAAAAGTTAACATGCATGATCAATTGACGTCAGTGCACTCTTTAATTTTATTATTAATAATAACGACATAAGTATTCCTTAGTTAGTGATACATGTAAACAAGTACCTATGTTTACTAACCATAAGTAACACTATAAAGTTGACAAGAACAATGCAGGTCATATGTTAATTGGTATGTATATTGTATTTCGCTCATTTTTATGTATATATGTATGCATAGTATTGTAGACTTCTTGATTTGTATTCGGAATTTCTTTTGATATCCATTTTTCTTCACAAGATCAATAAAACTAAATCACATAAAATGTGGACAACAAAAAATAGTACAAGATAGTAATCTCTATATTTAGTTGATAATATTTTTTGTTTTTCAGACATTGATAAACAAAGTCAATGTTTTCTAAACCAAAATGCAATTAATTAATGATTTTTTTAGCCTTCACAACATGACATGTCCGATGTACTTTTTATCCTGACTTTTATATTTACGTATTAAGATATTATCAGTGAAAGTTCATGTAACTTAAACTTACACTTGGTTTGTTGTCAATTTTATTTTAAAAATGGAAGCTACCAAAGGTTCTACAACATCATGATAAACAATGTCTAGTAATCCTTATTCAGTAGATAGATTTATTTATTCATTATGATTAAATTTAAATTCGCTTATAGACGAAGTTTCCGCATTTATTTTTCCTCGTCTAAATTGTAAAGAGATGTTAACTCTGTTGTACACACACGTAGTAGTAGTATAATACCTTGGTAAAGCTTCAGATCTCTACCACTACAGCCACAATGAAGATTACTATTACAAATTACAAAGTAAATTTAAATACTTATTTACTGATAACATTTAAATAAGTTGTTCATAAAGGAGACATTATACTATTCGCTGGTAAATATTTTTATTTGCGTTTTGTATAATTTAATTTATTTATAATATAATCATCAACAATGAGTTTTTTGCTTTACCTTAGCTGAACTTTGGTTTGTCAGAGATTGGCATTTATTTGGTTCTAGTATATCGGGTTTTAGGTTTTATCTTTTCTAGCTCTATCGTGTAGTATAATATAAGTCTTTGAGATAAATAAAAAAGTGTTTTTTTCTCAACACGCTCCGATCGTTTCCCTTCCTCTGAAAACTAAGTACAGACTAGACTGTTTCCTTTATTTCCTCTTTCCCTCTGAAGTCACATAGCCGACGGTAATGCGGGAGCAGAAAGAAAGCAGTGGAAAGCACTGTGAATTGCTTGCTCAATGCTCACCCTCTCGATATAAGATGAAGAAAAGGAAACGGATCTTGCTGGATCATGGCATTTCATATTTTCTTTTGGGGAATAGATCGGAGCTCGTAATCTTATTGGTTATTTGGCACAGAATTGTTCGACGACGACAGAATAGTTGGACAACCACTGGGATGATGGTTATTATGAGCTCGGCTATTACTTCTTCTTCGAAACCTTGACTCCAGTTTAAGCGACAGAAATACTGTCACCGTAAATGCTAGTAGGAATGTGAAACACACCAATAGCCAAAATATCCAACTTGTCTTCAATATTTCCCATTCCTCGCATGTACTCGGAGGTTTGTAGTGGAACGCGTAGTCACGGAATATGGGAAAGAAGAAATTCCAAAATAGCATCCTTCAAACATTAAAACAAACAAAATACCATTCAGATGACTTATGAATCAAAATGGAAACAAACCTTACAAATATTTTTGCCCAGATGCACAAATTCTTAATGCTTTCATTTTGCCATGTTTGGATTACCAATTACATAATCATATTGTCTGTATTCCCTAACATTTTTTATCTTTGCATAAACAGATAATTTATTCTGTATGCGCATTTTCTAATTAGTCATGCAGAACTTATTGAACAGCTCAAACCTGTAAAATTTAGTCAAAATGGATTTTCTGTTTTCAACTAATTAATAAATGTCTTTTAAGCTCGTTAAGTTATCAAACTTTACACATGTAGCAAATTAACAAAATTTACCTATCAGTCAGGAAGTATTTATCCATATGAGACTTTAGACTGAGAACTGCAAAGTCCTGGTTCAACTCTGAGTAATTGGTCCAATGAAATTTTAGCCCCGTTCTGTATCCTTTCTGTCTTCGATCTGGTGTTGGAGTCCTGGGTGCATTAAAACGATTAAAGTACAAATTACAAACACATTGATTTGTGTCAATGACATTATAACAGATTTAAAATGTCGTATAATTCTCCACCATTGTTTGACAGTTGCTACTATCATGTTAGCCATTTAAGAAAAGCTGCTAGCCCAGAAACTACCTCTCAATTGTTTATTCATGAGATCAATAAGGGAAAGCCATTTGTATGAAAAAGTCGTACGTTGCATTTGTTGCCATGAAATAGAATTGAACTCGAGCAGAGTAAGACATTGCATTGCAATTGCAGGTCGTTTGTGTCATATGGCGTAACAAAATAAGAAATTGCTAAACGAGCATAGACAAGGAAAACTATTGTAATCATGTTCCTATATAATTTACGACACGTATACATATTGTACTCCCCTAGTCCTATATATAATCTTAATGCCTCTCTGAATGCAAGTGCCATTCACAAAGACTTTTTGTGTCGTTCTCTTTCTGTTTTTCTATTGGGGCATTACAGATGATCCTACATACACAATACAATGCACTCAATACACTGATACTCTCAACTCAACAATAATATTTTGCCAAAATGGTTTAGGTAGACTGTTAGTTCAATATCTCGCACAATCCGTAACATAATCCCACGATTGTACATCTCTATATACACGTTGTGAGATCTAAAGCACGCAGAGAACGTGGAACTGTCGACTGTGCTTTCGCTTGGCATGTCATCACAAAGTGGGAAGTTTCTTTCATTCCTTTTGTTTCTTATGCACATAAAAAAGTCAGTTTAAGTATGCCTTTAGGATAAAGATAGTTACTTCAGGATTGACTCTTACTTACAGTCTATTAGTAGAAATCCACGTAGCGGTTCATTGTTTTTTGCTATACATAGGGGCATTTAGTTTTTTTATTCTATGACAAAACGTATCCTTCTGTAATGACCTGTCTTTTATTTTGTCCTATCACAACTGCATTCTTTATCATTCCTATGTATGTGTACGATTGTACACAAACATGTCCGCTTATCAAATGCATCAGAAATGTGTACAAAAAAGCGAATTTTCCATGTATGTTTTTTCGTCACAACGTGGTCTAAAAGTATTGGGCAAAAAATTAAACCGATTTGAACAATCGAATCGAGCTATACAAAATTCACAAATTATATCTAAGCTTGAAAGAGTATGCATTTTTCATATAGTTATGTATGTAATATCGGTAATTGTATAGGTGGTATAATTTATATGCTAATAAAAGTGTATAATCAGTTTTTCTATATAGGTTAATGGTGTATCCTAGATCTGTATCCTAGATTAATGCTTATTCACCGTTTCGCAACACTACACATCGCATTACACTGCTTCTGGTGAAATATACAAAACGTTTGTGTCTGCTGATAGCGCTATCGGCAGACACAAGCGTTTTGTGTATTTGGATGATATCAGTTCGGTACTTGCAGTTCATAATTAATTGCTGACATAATTTTGGTACCTAGGATGGTCGTATAGAAGATTATACAAATAAATTTAATATCTTTATGTGTTTAATCATACAGATAATATAGTTCGTAGAAAGAAAAGTCCTGACTCTTGTGATTACAGAATTACAATCAGTAAACATGGGAAAAAGGAGAAAGTTGAAGAGCACTTGTATTACTTGCCTGACTGGATATAAGTTATAATATTCATGATGGTGTATTTAGTTGTAATGCCTGAAATTGTAGATGGGAAAGTAATATGATATGAAAGTAAAGTACCCGTATCTGACAAAATTTGCCCAAATCTTCATCATCAGACCGCTCATTTTCTTGTCATTGTAGGATCTCAGGTGGTTGGTGTAGTTGAGATAGCCTTCCCCAAAAATGAATTGAAGTTCGCTTTCATGATACGACCCTAGACAAATGAGACACACAAAGACGCGTTGTCATTATTATTATTATGAAATCATTGACTATTTGTATGTTAATTAGAAGGTTTCTGTTAAAGGGAGATGCAATTAAAGGGATGCCTTTAATTAATACAAACTTAAACAAAAGCGTGTGGTTGAGGATGTGAATGAAATGTGAATCCACATTCACTATTCATCAATTGCAGCTGCTGTATCTGCGTATGTAATTTAGGAGAATTTCATGTCATTGTAAAACATTTCATTTTGTAAGCCGATCGAATGCAGAACTCACTGAACCATGAATGAAGGAGAAGTGAGATAATGATAAATGACCAGTTGAGCTGAAGGACGTCACATTTGATTGAGACCTTAAAGCAGTCATTCACCATCAGTGGTGCAGTGACACAAAACTGAATAGATTCTAGAAAGAGCAATCGAACAATGACAACAATGAAAGGAATGAGAGATATTTTCTGATTCCTATTCTCTCTTCCTCCTAGCAACTTCATTTTCCACGCTTTGTAACACTTAACAATGTACAGCATTCAAAGGAAACTACTACCATTCTCTCTCTTCCACTGTACATGTAAAACAAAATATATATATACTCCTCATGAGATGAGAGTGCACGTAATGTAATATTTCGCAATATTCGGAATTGTGAAGTGACAAAGTCGTTTCACTACTGCTCCAAATTGTCCGAATGTATACAGGTACATCGTTGGGTGTCCCAGTGTTTCCAACTACAAAATCAATTCTGTATATACAGATATAAGGTTGATTTTGCTTACGTCCATTTTTGCATACACTATACACAATATTAATCTAGGTAACTAGCTTCTTTCTCGAATTACACTTATGCAACATAATTCTGATGAAAATACTAAAATCAATTCTGTATATATAAGGTTGATTTTGCCTACGTCCATTTTTGCATACACAATTACAATCTAGGTACCTAGCTTCAAATCTGTCGAATTATACTTATGAAACATAATTCTGATGAAAATACTGATTGTGACATGCTTTCATTCTGCTTTCACTATTATCATTTTGCTCTTGAAGCGATTTGAAAAAATCTTTGTACTTTTATCCATATGGATAATTTCTCATTCGTACTTTACCTGCAATTACATGTAAATGACTGGGAATATGACACCCTGTGCATACAGATAGTTAGTGACGGGTTAATCAATAATAAGGATTGAACACATAATATTTTGTATTGTACAGACGGACATAATGAAAATACGTGGAAAAGAAGAATACAAAAGATGAATACGAACCGATCCATTCCTGGCTGTCGACCTTGATATCATCAAGACTGGAATAAGTGAATTCATAGAGGTAGATAGGCTGGGAGTTGTGCTTGGACAGAAGATTCATCTCTTTGATACAGGGGGCTTTCAGACCAACGTCAGATATAAACTGAAATTCAATTTCAATTACTTCATTCATTCTTTTGTAAAGCTTCACAATGTTGAGCAAATTAAATTCGTGAACAGCAGCATCATGAACAGTTTTGTTCACGCTGACAGTTACAAACAAGCAAGTTACAACAAATTAATTAATTAGCATTGAAAATGAATACGAAGAATAATTCTAAAGGTGGTAATTATCAATAGAGATCAAATTGACAAGGTTATGTTTCAGGTGCAATGCACTCTACTGTTGAAATTGAAAGAAACCTTCAGAAAATGTTTTTCATTAAAATTTACACACGAGTCATACGACCAAAGAGACAGGTTACAAGAATCAATATATTATTACGCTGTCTAACATCCATTTACCGGGATTCTTCTTCTGACTACACGTAAAAATACCTAAAACCACAAAAGTGAACTTTAACATAAACGATTTTCCACTTGTACTCGGAAAGAACTCGTTTTGTTTATGTTATTACTGCGTGCGTGAGTGTGGAAGAAATTATCCTCTGGGGAAAACTAAGAAGAGACAGCAGACAGACAGACAGCACACACAGAAGAAATTATTGTTACATGTTTCACTATAAAAATTCAATTCACTTCGTATAGAAGCTTGAGAGCGTTTCTAGAAGGCACAAAGCCAAACAAGTCGAAGGAAACTCTTTGCTGCTGTTTCTGTCCTGACACGATACGGGATGACAAATTGCGTGCGAAAAGAATTATTAAGGAAGTAAAGTTCACACACTGGTAATTTACATGCTTTTGACTCAATAATCCGATTTCTACTTGTACTTGTACTGTCTATGAAGAAAATAAGTGTAGAGTATTCTAAGCCAAAAGTCTTCTTGATGGGGTGGTATGGGACAAACTGCCAGACAGAGACAGGGCAACTAAAACTTAATCAGTCACAACCATTTGTCAAATACTTAATTCAGATAATTTTCCTTCGCAATTTTCTAGGAAGCAATTTAAATTGTATTTAACCAGAGAGATTTAGTATATGCTATATCGTTAATGACGCAAAAGAAGTTTGCCATACTAGTTGATGTATATATATAGGGTTTTCTATTGTTATAAAGGTACTTAAGGTCCCCATAAGCTTCTTTTATATAATATACGTTTAATTCAGCCAGGTATATTATAAATACTAAGGTTTGTTGTTGTTGTATCTTGTTAGGTAGATTGATTCAATTTCTATCCCCAAGGCTTACGTTAAAGTTGAAATGGTTCGTTTAGTATTTCTTACATCACTGACAGAGCTTGTTTTCCCCTCGGTAGCATTTTCTTGGATACCGGAACGGTAGAGGTATTGAACTGTGACAGAATGGATCATGGCCGCGATGTTTGCTGGAGTAACCGTCGGCAAATTCTCCAAAAGACTTACAACATCTACCTGAACAAAACTTCGCAAGTCTTTCGTTGCTGTCGTTGGTCCAACTGTAAACAGCAAATAAAGCGGATAAAATACCAAAGTACCTAATATATCATTGCAAACATACTACATCCTCTGATGTCGTCAGCACTTTGATATTTTTAGGCTAAACTCCTGTACTGATCTCATTATACCAGAGAAAATTGTTTTAATTATAAAGTATTATATAGAGCAAACACTGCAGATACATAGTATAATTTAAAGATTGTAGTTTTGAAGTATTTATGTATAATAATTGATATGTAAATAGTTGGAAAGTTTTGAATATTATAACTGATTAACTGTCTAAGGATTAGTAAACTAGAGAAAGAGTTGAGTTGAAAAGTTGAGTTGATATTTACATTTAGTGAACCAAATTGTGACTTCATCCTTGGTGAATCCAGTGAGGACAGGAACTGGGTGGAATGCTTTGAGCCGAATCAAATTTTCGGGATGTTCAGAGAGAAAATTCCCTCCGTATTTCCCATCGATCACAGTTGCATATGCTAAACTCAGCCCGTCTTCCAATTTAGCATGCTATTATTCGAAACACACCAAAAAACCATCATTTCAGTTTCACTAAATTTAACTAAACTTCCAAATTAAATTAATGTAGCAGAAATTTTTCCAACAATTCCAATTGTCAAGTTTATTTTGTCATTTGTACACCAACAACATCCAATGCAGCAAACATTCTCTACGTAAATTCAATTATGCTCAGACTGAACGGTGCCAAGTCAGACACACAACCACCGCAACCCGGTTTTTATACCACCATTATATTTTTCTTAATGCTTTTTCCATATTTACGACTTCACATGGATAAATTCCTCCAAAACATTTTCTCAAACACACAATGGAGCTACTTTGATGTTTTTCGGCTGGTAGTAGTAGTAGTAGCTGCTTTATTATGGAATGGTGTATCAGGTCGAATTTAGATACATTCTGCTAGTACTTTAAAATAATAATAAATATAATAAAAGCTCATTTTGAATGGAACATGGTGAAAGTATTTCGCTTTCCCTGTGCTTTCTCCACTTTCACCAAACTGTGGTGGCTTTCCCTTGTTACTTTCTCCTGGCAGTAGCAACAAGCTATGAATTCTTATGTAAATTGAACAATGATCCAGAGTGCTTTCTCCTTTACGACTTAAAAGTACGTATCGCTATACGTCATGCATGGTGGTGGTGGTAGCGACGCTAACTTCCCTCTACCTAATCTGAATTCTGTTCTTCAGGAGTGTATGAAGAATACCGAGAAAACAACTGCTATTTCTATGAAGAGTCAAGTAGTAGAGCCTGTGTTGCATCGCGTCCTGTCTACTTTGCTCAGCTTTTCGGGAGAAGAGCCCCGAACATGCTTGTCTACTTTACAAGAAATGTAATATCAAATTCAATTTCTTTTTTGAAAAATGAGACTTGAGGACAAGACACGGTAAGCTGAGCTGAGACTAGTCGTGACTCAAGCTTCAGCCTTTATTCTTTCTTTTATATAATGGCACTGTAGTGTTTGTTGTGCACCACATGTGTCAAGGAATGTGTGGAGTACGAGGAGACATAAGAGGATTTCGATTAGAACGCGGCTGGGAGTCAAGGAAGCTAAAGAGAAATGAAATTGCTTATTAAGATGTGTCTTTTCTATTTACTATCCTCAGGCCTATTCTGTTTTATAAGAACAATTTATATACAAACACGGCCTAAATAATACTAGTCAACAATTTTCGGTTTGTATATCAAATAAAACACACGCTAATTTATAATCTAAAGGAAATAAGAAAATATTTGCAATTTAAAACTTAACAGACATTCCCGTATAGATGTAATGTATTATGTAGATACATTGGTATGCCATAATTTTTATCCATCAGCATAAAGACTCAATATAAAATTTCTGTCAGGTGCTACTTCTTCAATACACCACAAACTAAATTCTATTGACAGTATGACAATCGGAATTCGGTGAAACACATTTAATTACGGTGTATGTGCAGAATAAGGAAATTAGTAAGTTCTCTTTTGAACTATAGACTATAGATATAGGTAATTAACTAGGCAATTATCCTTGTTGGTTGTGGTATATATAAATACTGAAATGCCATGATAAAGTAACTCCATGGACGCAACTCATTTCTATGTCAATCTCTGAAAGGATATTGTATGTCTCACAAAATGAAAAGCATTTCTTTGTGAAATACAATATTTCGAAATGTTTCAATTATTTATACAACTAAAGTACATATACTTTGCAAATATGTACTTTGCTACATTTTTAACAGTTGAATATGTACACAAAAAATCTAGTACAAGCTTACTTCTTGGTAAATTGCTAATACCACTTAATACCATGGGCGTCTTGGCATCTGCAATTCTAAACTACTTACTTAGGTACCTGTACTATACTATATAGGCTATATGCATAGTATACCTAAGTATTAATAATATTCGAACTATTACTGGATCAAAATTGTGCAAAAAATAAAAGCTTGAATAATACATGCATATATTTATGTGGGCCTAGACAACCTATAGAGTACCTACGTCAGTATATAAATGAAATTGCTTTTTAGTAGTCTCAACATTTGTTCCTTGTAATCTCGATTCAGAATCTAGAGAAACTGAACAGGATATATTTGCCAGATAAAAATATCATTAAATTCTCAGCAAATATTGCCTCGACATCATTAACTCATGTAGTCGGATGTCTCTATAAAATGTTGTTCTGTACGATATAATAGTATATACTTTCTCGGAACTCCTTATTCTATACAGTGCTTATAAAATATACAGAAGTATTTAGCAAACAAATAAGTAGTAGTATGTAGAAGATACATTACCTTCATGATAAGCTCAGGCGAAAACTTTCGAATGCAGTCAACCAAATCTGTCGTCGGTTCAAGAGGACAGTCGAATTGTGTGGCCAAGTCTTCTGCATGTTTTTTTGGAGACAACTGGATAGCCCACGGCGCTCCAGAGCAACCGGACTGTACTGTCACTCCAACAAATTTCCCTACAAGTCAAATTATAGCTCTTCAATCTTTCTCCAAATACCATACACACATATATATCCTTTGGTAAGACATACGACAACTCATGTAATTTTTATAGACTTCTTTATAGATATCGTTGAAACTTATTACTGCTTACACGTTTTATAAGCCTGGGTCTGTGAGTGAATCGCCTGAAGGCATACTTATTGTTCACAACAAACTTTGTGCTGCTGGAGAGTGGAGAGATATGTTACGTTTACGTCTATTCCACTCTCACTCCGTTGTGTAGTAATCTTTTCCTTCATCGTACACAACTCACAGAGTCTTTTGTGTAACCTTAAGTATTTTCGTCATATAGAAGGGAAACTATAACTGTTACATAGGCAGTCGAGCATGACTGAATTGTATTTGTCTTTTTCGTCCTCTCTCTCTCTCAGTAAGGAGCTAATGACAAAGTATTTATTGCTAACGAAAACTAAGTCAACCTAAAGCAAAAGTTTTCTTTGCTAATGCACACGCTTCACTTGTCTCTTACTCTGTGGAGAAGCTGATAATAGTCACTAATAATATACAGACCTATGAAGAAAAAATGTCTGTAAAAAATGTTTGAATAAACTTTATTAAAAACTGTTCTGAGTTTTGTGCACGCTTTAATGTACAATAAAACACCCTTAAGTAAATATCACATAGTATACACACATACTCTAGCGGGTATCTCTTTCTCCGTCTTGTAACAAGAATATGTATTTACATTGTGTACCTAAGTATACTATTATAGTATCATGGCAGTCTCATGTTTAGATTTTTTATTGAAGTATTTACATTGGCTCTCCAGATACAGGCGTACATTGTATGTAATGAAGTCCCAACGAAGAAGTTGAAGAAAACATCCGTCCGATGCACATAATACATAGTTTATGTTCCCACAGTAAATATGTACGAACATGTAGGAATCATCTCATCTTTTTTTTACGTTCACATTCAACGCAAATATAAAAAGACCAAAGTACTTATTAAACTACCACATACTTATTACAGACAAATGTACGCTTTATACGTGCTTTGTATTATACAAGAGCAGCATATAATAGAAGATTATGGTTCAATATTATACGAGTGAACATGTTCTGTGTGCTGGTGTATATTTGGAACATCAAAACACAAAACTAGTTTCCGACCGAGTCTGTGATGCTTTCCTCGTGCTGGTATCATCATATAGCACACGTTTTCTATGAGCGTTTTTCTATTTACCTATTGTAAATTGTGAGTCTACAAAATACAAATACTACATGGTTCGCATGGATGATTACCGGCGAACCAGAAGCTTCTTTGAAGCACCACCACATTATTGTAGAATGCAGTAGTGCGGTATCAACTTTCATCAACACAGACATTACCTTCAAAATACAGCGTAGTACTTATATAGATATCTCAAACAAATGCCACATTTACTTCACTCTCTATCTATGAAAAACACATATTGTGCGAGAAAAGAGTAGAAGTTTACATGAAACTGTGAGAGAAGTCATGTAAAATGCTGGATAGAGTACCTATGAAACATTCGTCGTAACCATTTCCATAAAACACGATGGACTGTGTTCGCATAACAAAACTGCTCTGTCTCACTCGACTCTAATTTGTGTAACTCAATAATATTTAAGTGTTGGTAATAGTGTTATAAAATACGCAGTCAATGTGACAACGAGTGGAGCTCGTAACTGCCTAATTGGCACTACTATCTGGTTAATCACTAATGTTCCATGTAACTGCAGAATGGAAGTCCATGGCATAAAATATTTTCATTGGGGTATTATGAGAATATTGGGGAAAATACATCGACGGAACGGAATGAAGAATATTTCAGTAAAGTCAATATCTGTGTTTATTGTTAGTATTAGTAGGAGAAGTACTCGGAACACTCGGAAGGAGTACTTTGTGTTGTAGTGGTGGTTAAAAGTAGATTGGAGCTAAATAATGGGCGAGGTGCACAACAAGTCAAGTGCAATGGCAATGGATGACATTTGTGGCCGTCATTTAACAGCAAAATCTGGAAAAAGATTATGTTTCCTTACACACAATCCATTCTTGGTTAAAAGTGCAGATGAAGCACGTAATGATCCAAGGAAGTATCTATTACTTACAGTTTTTTGTGCAAGAACAATGCAATTTCACTGAACGTGCATGGGGATTAGGTAAAAGTATGTGAAATGGGGTACCTATAAAATGCGAGGATATTTTACCTCCTTAAAATGCTATACAGTAATGGGAAGTGATATTGATATAAGTTTAAGGCTAAGGGTAAGTGTGACAAGTTTGTACAAAAGCTATTGATCTCACTTTGCGGTTCTCTAGAGTTCCCTGCCATGTATTAGCCTTATTAGCGTGAGAGAAGAGTTTGTGTCGGCATTTTACAACTTTTATTACTCTTTATGCCATTTATGTGTGTACACTTGCTAGTTGTGATATATGTGATGATGCAAAAAGGAAAGTCATTTTCAGAAGATATTGTATCAATCAATAATAAATGTCAAAGGTCAATTATTAAAGTAGAAAGCACTTTATAATATAAGCCCCTAGGACAATAAAGTTTAAGCGATTACCTATAATGAATACTAAAATCAAATAACGTCCTGCCATACTTTTATAGTAGTTGATATGGATCTAAAATCTACACTGGAGAGTAGAGTATACTGTAAAGCATATATATTAATTACACTTTGTCAAGAAACTGTACAGCGGAAGCAGACGAGACTTAGTTAGCAGATGACAATATATGAATAAAAAACGAACCTGAAGACATTTTGGAGAACATATGCATCATGACACTAGCAGCTCCCGCACTATTTCCAACGAGAGTAATCTTTTCAGGGTCTCCTCCATAGTCTCTAATGTTGTCGCGGACCCAGTCCAGGGCTAATGCTTGATCTAGCATCCCGTAGTTACCCGGGGCAGCTGCATCGGCTGTGCTCAGGAACCCTGCAGCAACATTGAAATTCATCTTGTTAAACGCAATATTCACTATGACTTTTTCATTGCATACAAAATGAGGCAGTATGTAATTCACCGTCTTTCAATCTAATCTGTGTCAGTGTTTTGGAACAGATAAAAAATGCACTGGAAATAATACAGAGGATAAAAAAGTACATCTGTAAGCGATCACAGACGGTCCACGTAGATTTGACTACTTACTACTTACTCGGGTAATGATAGAGGAGCGGAAGGAAAGCAAAAAGTGAAGTTTGTTTGAGAGAGGAAGAACCTAACCTACGTAACCAAATAGAGTTTAAGGAGTAACTCCACATCAAGTGTAGCATGTATGCATATTATTGCATGCACTCGTAGATTTAACCAATCTGTCAACAAGATTTATTTACCGTAGTCTTACTACACTATAAGCTCTCTTTATTATGTTTTCTCTGGCTGCACTCAATTTCTTTAGCACTGCTGCGTTTGGTTTCCTCCCTAAAAGATCCGACGAGGGACAACATGCAAGTTTATCCTTTTTTCAGTCTGCAAGGCTAAGCGTTTACAACTAAAACTTAGTAATCGAATTAGAGAATCGTTTCGTACTTCAATATATTATTAGTTCCTTGTGTCTCAATGGGCCTTCCCTGATCCTATCCCTACATAGTAATTCTCCTACATGTATTCGTATACTGTACGAAGATGTTCTTCCCCATATCCGTACATGAACACGTTGAAAGTCACACATGCATTATTATTGTTGTATATTCTCATAATCTTATAGAATGATCGAAAGATCTAGTGTTACACACTATAATATAACTTCAAGATTTACAACAGAGCTACACATACGGCATACATAAGTATTCTTCTTTGAAGCTTAATGAGACATTTGGGTTGGGCTGGATCTCCATCAATCGTGTAAGTCAATGTACATTTACTACTTTCCTCCCTTTTCGTGATTGTTTATCTACTGCATCGGCTAACCACACAAAATGCAATTTGACGCTACTGACACTTTTACCAATGCACCCCTTGCCTTGCCTTGTCTTCATCATTTCCAGAAACACAGCACTATCTTCCCTCTTTCAGATGCATAGCAAGCACTTGCATGCATTATTTATGCAGTGCATGCACATTTCAATTTCTACAAATAAGTTAATCTTAAGCCATAGTCATAACATTAGATAGATCTTATTAATTTATTATAAACAGATTAAATTGCCTTGTGGTTTGTAATTGTAAGCATTCCCAACACGTTTGTTTCCGTTTCTTAAAATAGATTGCATGTAAAGTTACGTACTTGAGATTTATTTAAACATAAAACTACGTAGAGCAGGTCAATATTTTGTTCCAACATAATTAAAGGTACCTATAGTATAAATCTTACTGCTATGCTATTTTTCACAGTCTACCTGTCTAAAAAGTAACTAATAACATAACTATTTTTAAGTAGATCAAGATTAGGATCCAATTGTACTTTAACATGAAAAGTCTTACGTAGCCCCAATTGGCAATGTAAGCAGTAAGGCAAAACCTACAGACGAGATTGCAGAATTGTATGGAATTACATGCAATGTGTAATAAAGATCTACAGCTTAAATTTTATATCGATGCATGGAGTGTTGCACTAGATTTGTACTGCAATTACTTACCCCTTAAAGGCGGATTTAAACATATAGAAATTATGTCTAAAGGTTGGAAACATAAAACAAAAGCAAGTTATAAAACGGCTTTGTATTTCCTGGAAAGCGATTTACTGTTAAACTGTCAGCTTTTGGTTAAGTATGATTTTATTTTATGGGAAGCGGTAATTGAAGGTTTGGTGGGGATGGACTAAGGAGAATAATTTACAGTCATGAAACCGGAAGAACAAATAACATGCTTCATGACTCCAGAAGTATTATAGCCTCATTCTTCTGCTATACAGAAACTGAAACCACAGGTTTTAAGCAAAATAAATAGGAACACACAAAGCGTATCTGGTAACTTGTTATGATAATGTCACAGTAATAGTCGTATGGAAATAAGCGAGAGAGAGAGAGAGAGGGTGAGTTGAGTCTCGGAGTAAAGGAATAATATAAAGACGATGATGGTCAAAGAACAATAACAAAGTTCTCTAATTCATTACTGGGAAATTGACAGGAGGAGGAGACGCTGTACCCAATCGACCAGAATTCTTTGATTTTCTTAACGTGATTATTGTAGAAATTATACCACCTCTTTTAGTTCCACTCCAGTAAAGCCATTCTGGGCACATAAACTTCTCTCGACATTTACTGAAGCGAATGAAATATGTATAATTTGTAGCAAAGTCGCTCTTTGACCGTGGAATCCCAATTTCACAGTAATCGTCGTTCATAACTTTATCAGCTTTTGTGTGCGGTCATTGTGGTATAAGAGTCTAATGTATAGCAAATGTGTGGTATTTTGATATCGACACGGGTAAGAAACGTTTTGTTTGTATTGTCCACGCAGTTAAGACCTTATAAGAAAACTGGAACATGTTAGACTACTTGCTTGATCAAAAGAAAAACACAAAAGAGACGACGAGAAACTATTAGCCACAAAAAAGGACAGATGCTTACATAAATAGATATTATTCCCATCACCGCGTGATGTTTACAACTTAACTCACTACCATAAATAATTGGTTGAAAATGAATGGAAACAAAACACTGTCGCTTTTATTCTTGCTAGATACTCCTACCTTCCTTACCTAATAGTGCTTTTGCTTTATAGACACTCTGTCTCTTATACTGGAGTAATTATTAAAGTTTCCTTAGAAGGAAAGTCTCATTTAATAACTGTTCCCATTTACAGATAAGTTTTGGGCTTCGGCTCATGAAAATTAAACTGTTTTTAACAAGAGACATAAGTCAGCAACAAAGTTTTTACTATTGTATGCATTATGTAGACAATTCCTTTGTTTTACATACACAAGTAGCATACTGTTGCGACTAGGGAGACCACGTTACGTTCATTCCACGCACAAAACGCATGCATTACGTCCTATTACGTGAATACCTACCACACGAGAAGATGACTGCAGTTTTTTCCCTTCACAGTGTGATTCTGTGATTCAAGGCTCGTCTACTAATTTAAACAGCCATTAATGATAATTTATTATCAGAAATGGTAATTTTTAAACAGGGTGGTCTCTTTATCCTAACTAACACGGAAAAACTTCCCTTTAAAATACTTATACGCAGCTAAATATTAGTCAACAGAAAAGGCAAGGTAGTTTTTAATGTCCTGAAATATATTATGCGTAGTAAATACACATTATCAAATATTTTACTACTGCGTGACATTCTTCTTTCTTGGGAGATTGTGAACAAACCGGACTAAGGACTTTCCATGCTAGATAAGGAAGGAGTACATACTTTACAGCTATTAAATCTTACAACACCAGCCCAATAATGCAAATATGCACTCATAAATTGCATATTTTTAGTACATAGTACATATACAACATTAAAATTACTTTTCCCAGCAAGATACCAGCATAATCTGTCAAAGCATTCGTGGAAACTTATTTTGAAACAAAAACGACTGGATTTTTCACTAGATTGTATTTTGAAACAGACTAAAATCTCCCCTCAAATCTGCTTAACTCACTTTCCAGTCAAGTTCATTTTACAGTAATTATTTGGCTCCTCGTTTCTGTTTTTAAGTAGGTAATGGTAATGCATACAATTTGTATAGTCTTAAGAAGATTTGGTAGTGGGTATGTTCACCAGTTTATCTAAAAAGGAGAACAGGTCTTCAGATTTGTCTCGTAAACATAAACTGTGTCATATATCATTAGAATTTGTGCACTGCTATAAAACATTAATGAGAATCTCATTGCCATAAAATTTTATGTTGATGACTAAAGACAGTAATTACTTCCAGGTATATGCATTATGTATGTAGTTAGTTAGCTAGCATGCAATAAAAATTAATTTCTTTGACATGCCATATATGGAGTTGGAAATAAATAAAGTTTACCGAAAGGTCCAAGACGATAGTTAAAAGTGACGACGACCAAGCTCTGTGTGCCTGCAAGGACTTGGCCAGGGTAGAGTCGCCCAGCGTTCATGTAGTAAGAGCCACCGTGTATAAAAAAGAATACTGGTAGTTCAGCACCCGCTATAATACTTCCGTTTTCCGTCTGAAACAGAAAATTCATTTTAAAATTGCATATTATGCAAAACAACATAAAAAACGTTAGCAATTTTTTGCACCGGTTTCACAAGGACTTCTTTTTAGAGTACCTAATTTTTTAAAATACAGTGACTTGTGTCAAGTCGCTCTACATCTGCATCGGGTTGTATTTATTATTTGTGTGTGCTGGTCTTTGATACAATAGAACGAATGAAGTGTGCATCTCGTATCTACTCAAGCCATTCCAAAAAGACATTTCAGATGACTTACACTTGGGACGAGCTTCATCCGAATAATACATGCAGTTCCAGTGCTGCTGCTAAATGTGCATGGTACACAATAATGCATTATTGATACGCTTGGTTGAGCAAGTCTATTATTTGTTTCTTTAGCCTTAGAGAAAGATGGGTTCCTAAACATAGACATTTCACGGGTAGAATTGGCAATACGAAATACGACAGAACAATCACATAGATCTCTGTAGACGGACGTCTTTTGCAAATGGGAACCTTAATATTTAAACCTCAATTCGTACAAGCCGACAAAAGAGACTTATTGTCAGAATGGTTGCATGTTATGGTAAAAAGAGTGAGAAATCATGTTCTTCTTCGAGGGGATTCAGTCAATCGACTCTCAAACTCGTAACTCTACAGAAATAAGAAATCGACTTAACGCATGCATCATCCTATCGCTAAAAGCATATTACTCACATCAGACGTCTCGGCTTGTCTTCTTTCTTGCAGGAACATTCTCCCGTTTTAAGACTGAAAAGTGTCAGTGGGGTTGCTTGAGTGAAGTACATTGTATTCTATTCTAGACTGATTCAATTCTATTATCCTATTCGCCTCTGTCTTAGAGCCAGTTCAAGTAGGTATGCATATATGCATACAACTATTACATTGTGTATTGTGTATGTATATCTGTACATTATGTAGAATTGTTCAATGGATCATATGACTCAAATCATATCATACATAAAAGATTGTCTACGTATGTGAAACCGTAGTAAAAGCTATAGGCAAAGCTTATACTTAAATACTTGGATTTTCCTCGGATGTGAAACGAATTACGTGTCTGTACAACGGATGCACACGAAAATAATTTTTAATATTTTCATAAAAAGTGAAAATGACTGTTTCTGTTAACGATTAAGGAAGCCTAAAACAGCTTAAACCTACCAAATAAAGCATACAAGCAAGCAATTCAACTATTTAATCGCCTGCTTGTAAAGATGTCCTGTCAGTCCTGTTGATCTAATTATTACATGGTTAAATAATTATTTCTAAGAATAAAATCTAACTAGAGAATTTCAAGTGAGGCTTTGTGAAATTATAATATCAAACTAAATTGGCATATTCCTTAAAAAATACCTTTTATATATTAGTATTACTATGGAAGATTCTCTTTCCTGATAAATACACATGAAGGTAGATATTTTCTACACATAAAAGCATCTGCAGATACATAATACATCATTAGTCAGTTTAATGGAATACTGTGTCAGCACAATTTACTCCAACACTCCTTTTCATACTGCCATTAATATGTGCAGTATACCCCAGAGACTAAAACCAGTACTAGTAATGTTTTATCTTTTTATGTGCATACTAGAATTGCAACAACAAAAACACGTTTAGATATAATTTCATTGCATACTATACACTATCATGTTGTTATTATTTACTCATGCGAGGAATTTTCGTCGTTTAAATACACTAAACACTTGTGCAGACTCTTAAGCTGCAAATGCTTCTTTACTACACACGTTGCTGTTGAGTTACAGCATTAAACATTTCATTCTCTGAGAGTAAAAGTATTCCTTGGTGCAATTATTCATATTATGCTTGCTTACCTAAACGGGTAAGTGTGCACAGTAAATTTCTCGAACAAGATTCTTTTGGAAACAGAGGAAACTGGAAAGCACACTTGTCAGTGTGTGTGCTCTTAAATTATATTATTTTTTCGTAGGATGAAAACAGTGCGTGGTGATGTGACGGGTTGTGTAATGTTTGTCTTTGCTGTTTGTGGATACCTAAATAAGCACACACTGATTGCAGCAGTTTTGTGTGTGGCTGCTGTTTTTCAAGTCTCTCTCATTCACTCAGTCGCCAGTCTGATAGCTCTCTGTCAAATAAACTCATCAATAAGGCTCAAGCTCAAGTGTAAGAGTAAATAGCACGTAACACACAAGTAAAACGCATACGTGTGAAGACTTCAGCCGAAAAATCTCAAGTTACGTACACTCTTACTTTCCCTTTTCGCAAAATGATGGGGACAAAGAGCAAAGATGTGTCTCAAACTTATAAAGTGCCTACTTACTATAGAAATGTATACACGCACTGGTTTGTAACCCTATAGGAGGTGTTCATAATCGCTTACAGGCAAAGAGTATACACACGTGCTCTTCAATACGTTTTTTCACTGTCGTAAGATTACAGACGTAGTAAATAATGAAAGTATTTAATACGAATGACAAGTTTGTATAAACAAGAAGCATTTATTCTTATTTGTGCACAGGCATGTATGTATCTTATCTTCAGAATCTAAAAGTGTGAAGAAACTTTTATTTCTGCAATATACACATGAAATGCATTTTATTAAGAAATGCTTTTTGCTTGTAGTTTGTTTCTGTTTCGACATATTTCAATGCAATGTGGACATTACTATAAAATTATCAGACAATTTTTGTTTGAAATGAATTAGTCATCCTACAACGAAGGAATTGATTTTATGGTAGTGCAAACTCCAGCAGGTATTAGGTAACCGTGTAAAAACTAATCTCGGGACATGGGAGAACAAATTACATCCCACCCAGGGCACAGTAACACTTACGATTTCTTCTCATTTGTAAATCTGCTTGTTTGTTAAGAATCGAACTACATTTATTTAGTCAGTATAATATACAGTAGTTGTAAAAGTCGATACTTTGAATGCAGATAATTTGATATTTGTTAGGTATGGTTTGTATCAACCAGAATTGGCAAAATTAATTAAATTAATTTTGCCTTTATTAGTTTAGATTAGCTGTAAAGATTTATGCTTTCATCATCCATCTATCTATTGCCAATGCTGAAAAGCTTAGTTAAGTGAAAATTATACAATTTGTATAGAAATCAGCGTCTGCCGCACTAAAATTTCTAAAGTCGCTGGTAATCAGACTGCATAAAGCTTGGCATAAATGTTTATTTAATTTATATTGCAATAAACTTTAACTTGAGTGATGAATTCTGTACTACTCCCAGTCAGATGAATCATTGCACTCTTCCTTACGAAACTAAATTAGCAATGGTCTGGGTTTATTACTTTATATGTCTGCTTGCAGATTCGGTCATCATGTCTTATAAGATTTATGCATCCAGTATTTTCCAGGACTTTTCCTTCCAAAATGATAAACGAAGTTGATTTCCTCATTAAGCAAATGTTTTATAAGAGAAACATTCTAGTAGCTAATGAATAATCCTCAAGGGGGATGAGTTACAGTTTGATGTACTTCCAGTGTGCAAACTTATCTACAGCTTAGCAGCGCTTTGAGCTGCTACTGCCATTCGTGACGCATTTATTAAGGTTCAAATAAGAAAACACAACTGCATCCTAGAAATTCAGTCAAACAGAAAGTGCCCGTGAACATAATACTGTGTAGGTAAAATATGTTAAGTATCTAAACTACTAATCGTAACATTGAATAGCTACTGCTACTTGCTACTTACGGCTGTTTCACCAGTTCCTTCCTCTCTACTAGCAAACTTTCTGTCCAAGTAAGTAAACAACATGAGACACGAAGAGGTTAAAGTTGATGTCTTATCAGATTAAGGTTCAGTTTGTAGAAACAAACTAATAGTACAACAAATCAAAGAAGGCAAGCAATAAACCACATGCCACTAGAGTACCTACCTGCTAACAATACAAGATTCAGACTCAGACAGAATTATTGTACTTCAACTGCACTTATAGGGCTACCATTTCCCATTCTTAGATTATACGGCCTACGGTAAACCTCATCTTAACTCCCACTCAACTGCAGTCAACAACTAACTTTTCTGGTCTAACAATGCCGTTTTAAAAGGATTTCGTTGTAATAACAAATTTTAAATACACAACTTCATCGAATCTATAAGTAGCTGTACATTGCTCCTGACAAATTCGCATAGCTATATTTGCATACACTATGCACACAAATCTCTACCGCTTACTAGGTCCTAGCATCTTTTAGCACTCTAGAGCATGTTTTCCTTTTAGGAAATATAAGCCTTCAATAGCACAATATAGCAGTTAAAAACAACCACTCAATTTGCCCATACATTATTACAGTATTAAAAAGGAAGATAAGGAAGTTGTACCAACCAAATGAGGAGGGTAAGAAATTATAGTAGCTTTTATTCTACACAAGAATTGTAATTTGGTGCAGAATAAATAATCATTGTTGAAAGATGTTTTAGCAGTATAGAATTTTGTTAGCTAAGCCAGCACGATGTACCTACCTACTTATGAAAAGTCGATGAGCTGTAACTTTCGATGTATAATAAAGCGGATGAGCTTACGTTGAATAAACATAGTCCAATCAACTAGATCAATTTCCATAGTAGTCCAGCATCGCTAAAATAGTATTTATACCTTTTGCCAATGCCACGCAGTCAGAAATGACAATAAACATTACTTCCTATAATGTTTTTGCATTCAGTAACCTAAAATTGAGCATTTGAAACAATGACGGACTTATCTACCTAGCTCTAGCTATACTTGAGATTCTTCGTAAGCAGTAAACATTATCTCTAAACTACTGCAGAAACACCTAGGGCAGCCTTCGGCACTATTCCAATAGTGTATAATGTACATGTAGTGTATAATGTTTTAGATCTGGTCAAACACACAAAAATTAATTGACGAAAACATTTAGAAAAATACACGAAATAAATGTGTCCCTTCAAACTTTCTGGGTCTTTTAGTGTCACTCTGAATCTTCTGGGCGCTTTGATGTCAATCTGTGGCTTCTGCGTCTTTTATTGCAAATCGTCTTCGCACCTCCCAAACCCATGTGAATCGTCCTCTAACGGCCATGTCAATCGTTGCTACCTCCTCACAGAGCGCAATGTCAATCGTGGCCACTCTGGCTACCTCCTCACAGAGCGCACTGTAAATCGTGGCTACTCTGGCTACCTCCTCACAGAGCACAATGTCAATCGTGGCTACTCTGGCCACCTCCCCACATAATAATGTCAACCGTGGCTACTCTGGCTACCTTCTCAAATAGCAATGTCAATTGTGGCTACTCTGGCCACTTCCTCACAAAGCAAT